>UZAN01042059.1:20940-51869 GCA_900618425.1 Echinostoma caproni
CGTAGTTTGCATGAGCATTTCTTCATTTCTCAGGCATAATCCGATTAGGCTATGTGAGAAATACCAATATTCATCATGTCACCTATTTTGAGCTCAATTGTTTGCGTGAGACACTGAAAACTCAAAATGTAATCGACTCGCGTTATCTGAATCACGCTGGTGAGTTGGAGACCGTTTGATGCCACTGTTATGCTTTGTTAACATTATTTTGACTTCAATGATGAATCACAGTGCACACTGTTATCTGTTAAAACTTGGAACCAAGATTCCACCTGATTGGTTTTTCTGCACCAGCAGCCGGGTTCTCTTTCGATTCAACTTCATGTTACTTTAGCAAATGAGAGATTCATGCTGATGCTGAGTCCAAGAGTTATTGCAGAATTAGTTGGCTGCCTTTGGTAAGACGGCCTGTCATTAAAAATGTATTTGGCGGATTTTCTGGCAAGAGCACTTATCTTTCAATGTTGATAATTGGAGGAGACGACCGTTCTTTAACAACGGTCTCTTCATGAGCCTTCCAGTGACAAATGTACTACGTCATGAATCATACACCGAAAAAAGTACAAAGACTGAAATCGAAATCTTGCGATTTCAAGGTACTCATTTGTGAGACACAACTAATTAAGAGTGGGGTGAAATGAAATTCCAAAACGCGATCTTCTTGGTAAGAAAATTTATACTATTGTTGCACGATCGCGATGTGAGGATTCAATCTACGGTACAACTATTCCATCGTTTCATATCGTCTGGTCCCTACCATCTGAACATGAAACAATTAAATTTTCTCTGACCTTTTCCGCCACCTGCGTGGACCATTTTCCACGATTTACGCAGCTAAGAATTCCCTAACCTGAAATTGAACTGTTTAATCACCGCCTTGTAATGTTTGTGATGCTCTTGTTGTCGGCAAAAATAACGTCATTTCTTCCGTACGTTGTGACCTTTCATCAAAAAACCTTACAAATACAATTATTATCCAGCGCACACCCAGAAACATAATTCCAATCTTACGTGCAGTCCGTTTTCCAGAGGAGGATCAGGCTATTCCCAACTCTTTCCTCACCACGGCAGTTCGAATCCATACGTCCGTACTTGTCCGATGCAAAATAACAATCGGACAAGTGTCATCTTCAAACCGCTATGTTTAAAAACGAATTGGGCTTCAGCAACGTGCAAGTCCTCAAATGATTACCAAATAATTTCCCGAGGTATGCACACTTCGTCTGAACGCATTACACGAAGGCGAACTCGTTGTTGCGACATGAAGTCATACGGGGAGATTCCGTTAATCAGGAATCAGCTTCTTTTGATCCAGGTGCTTTGCGGATTTCTTCCGAAGAGGAGAGGTGATGTTGTAGCCTGCAATCGAGTGATTTACCCATCACGTGATTGACCGTTGCGACCCGCCAACACACACACGTACGCACCAAATGCGGACTTACTCTATTACAAGGTCGATCCGCCTCAGCGAATCAGAGGTCAGTATTGACCTGTCCGCACTGATTGGTTCGTTGACTGCCCAACGTGATGACATACTCCTTTTGGTAACATTTTCGCCAGTTCTATGCCTGCCTGTCTGTGTGTTGACGTACTGCTTACTCACCGGCTTACGGACCGTCTGAGGTTGCGTTTACATACTGGAAATATAATTACTACTTAATTCTCTTCTTGCGTACTAATTGAATTAAACGGGATACAACATTTGGCGTCGCAACATGAGTTCAGGAATTACTCCACCTGGTTATACACAGATAATGAGGATGATGTGGTCGGATTGGACGGCTTTGATATTTTCAGTAGTGACCGAATTGTAAAATTTTGCAAGAGAAGTGGCAGAGTGGTCAACTTGTAAATCAAAGTTGATGTAATAACACTCCTTTGATTTTATCTCACTCAAAAGGTGAAATTAATTGTACGTTTGTTCGCTGCAGGCCCCGCTTTCTCAGCAGATTTCGCTTCATTTACTTTGTGAATATGTATATTGCCCCTGATTCACTCGCGCCTGACCTGGGACAATTTTCTGATACTGTAGTAATACAATTCATCACTTGTATTGACCAGTCTTTGCGTTTTACCGCTGGTGACTTGATTCGTTTTGATACCTCAATAGTCCGAATATATATATATATATATATATATATATATATTCATAAACGAGCATCAATTTGCACTTATGACCACTTCTTCACCCGAAGATATACTGTAAGTTTAACCACTGCTTTCATACACGACCCACCTCTAGTACTCTACGGAAAAGAATTTGTTCTCCGGAAAACTTGTCCAGACTGAAGGGCTTATTTTCTTCTAATGACGTTTTTGTTCTTCAATAGTCATCTGTGTTTTTTGGGAACATCTTATCGATTATCTTAATTTTGCTATGATTAATGCTGCCCTGTTGAAAATATTTATATTCCAACCAATAGGTTTTTCTCACCCCCTTCTTAGGCGACTTCGTCGTGCTAAAAATAAGGCATACATAGCCGACAGTCGTACCAGTGTCAAAGATCTCTCTGCGCTGATCATAGCAGAAGTAAGAAGCCTGAATGGAATGCACATCGAGACTATTTTGGGCAATGAAGCTGTCGTGAGATGTGGCTCACGCTTAGTTCTTGTCCTAACGTTGAGGTGCGTAACCGTCACTTCACTTCTGTACCTGCCTCTAGCTCCCTCCCATCTCCTTTTTCTACCCATGAAGGAATAAACCTTGTTTCTGCGGACGAGATTTTCCACGTTTTGAAGAGACTCAAGGCCAATAAAGCTCATGGTCCCGATGGATCAGCTCCTCATATGTTGAACACCTGCGCCAACCAGCTTGCGTCACCCACTGAAGAATCATTAAGTACTTGTTGTCATCGGGAACGATTCCCGATTGTTGCAGGTCAGCCCGGATCAGATCAATCCCAAAGAAAGGTTCGTCAAAGTACCGCCCAATTAAATTCACATCTGTGCTGGTTAAGGCTTTTGAAAATGTTTTAGTGCATTGCATGATACCCCTTTGTAACTCCAATGATCGTTTACAATTTGCTTATAAACCCCATCTGTCCCCAATTCACGTCTTTGCTCATATTGTTCATTCTATTTCTTTCGTGTTAGCCAAAGATGCTGGTACTACTCGTTTACTCGTTTATACAAACTTTTCTGGTTCTATCGAGCGAAGAATGCTTATTGAACGTCTGTCTGAGTACGGTCTGAAACCTGAAGTCTGGAATGTACTAATCAACTATTTCTTCTGTTGGACCCTATTTACTTCACTTAATGAGGTAAAGTCGTCTTCTATTACCATTGAAACCAGGGTGCTTTAGGGTGACATTTTGTCCCAGTTCTTGTTTTCTATGTATACACAGAATCTCCCTCTTCCCACCAACTTTATGGCTTGTAAGTATGCTGATGATTTTGTGATTAAGTCCCCGTTCCCCAGTTCAGACAGTCTTCAATCTCTCCAGGACAGTCTTAATAAACTTTACGAGTGGTCTGTGACCTGATCCCCTGTATCTAACATCGATAAGTGTATCGAAGTTCCATTTAGTCTCAAAACCTATCCCCATTTTTTTCATTCGTTGATAATCTCCCAAATCTTTTAGATAAAAATCAAAGCATTTCTAAATCCGTATTTATTAAATTTCTTGGTGTCACCCTAACCCATAACCTGTCCTGGTCTGATAATGTCATCAACGTTTTCACAAAAGTTCCAAAACTGTCTTTCTATACTTATAAGCTTGGGAAACTGACCGTAACGCATAGACTAAATTTATGATTGCCTCGTTCTTCCACACTGCTCCCCGATTTTATCCTTAGACTGAATAAAAAGACCACCTTATTTTCTAGATCCCTTTAACTTTTGTGGAGTTGTTAGTTGTTTTAGTTGATTTCTTTATTTCCAAGCGTCTTGACGCTTGTAATACATTCATTGATAGGATTACCTGTGATCAAGGGCATTGTGTGCAGCAAGATATCGCGAGAGCCCCGTCAAATTCACGAAATCGCTCCAAATATTAACTCGTTTCTGCGCATACTTCCATATATCGAAACAGTTTAATTCCGTATCTTGCTTGGTTACTTGTTGTTCATCAGAATATTCTCACCTATCTCAGGGAAAATCTCTTGCACAACTTTTTTTTCTCTCGTTCACTGAAATACAGAATTTCTTAAATTGTCTTTTTTGTTTGCAAATGGTTTTATCCATCCAGTGTAAAAATTGTAAACCGCTGTGGACTGCACCGGGCTCTCCTTGACTTGACTTGACTGACAGAGTAAACTTAAAACTCAGAGGTGCAAAAAAAAACCGGCAATTGTTTGTGTATTCTCTTCCATCTGCGAAATCAGGTTCACGTAACTCGGTGTGCCCCATGTGCTCGAGCTGATCTTATTTTGGAAATCCACACTTTTCAGTTGAGTATGATGGGCTGACGAAGAATCTGCTCAGATATGTCACCAAATTTGCTTCTGGACATTTGTACCTGCAGAAAGCGGATGACGTTTCAGTAAAGAACTTGCATTTGTTGAAGTGCTTACGCACCCTTCATATTTATCCACGACAAATAGGTAAACATTAGGATCAAATGAGTGAACAAACATAAAGAAATCTTGTGTTTTTCTGTTTTGCAGGGGAGGAAACACTACTCAAAGTTTATTCAGCCAAAATGAACAATTCTTTCAAATGGTGTTCATGTAAAACTAGGCACTTCACCCGTTTGTTCATGTCTGACATGTTTTCCTCACGTTAATTATTGTTACACCATGACTGCTCGCATTTTCTCACGACCTACACATGACATTACAACATCATTGAGTTTGACTAGAGTACTTTATAAATCTCTGTTGAGCGAGTGGTTGTGCGGCCGTGGCCATTTTTTACAGATAAAACAGTCAAGTTATTTTTCTGAAGTTGCTTTCCAGTAGGTGAGTATGCCTGAATTTCGGGATGAGTGAAATCCCGGCCTTCCGTTGCTCGGCTTTATTGCATGGGTTCTAGTCATTGCTGCATTAGTTCTCATCCTTGTCGCATGTTGTCATGATCTGAATAAATTTGCTCGATTCACATGATTTATTGTTTGGATTAATTGCCACCAAACAACGAATAACAAAGTGAATTGAAAAGCTAGGAAGCACTGGACAGCGGTTTCAACTCAGTTGAGTCTGACCAACAGTGCGAATCAATCGATCAATATGGATTTACCTTTGAAAGTGAACCAAATCCTCCATTACTCACTTTAGATCACATAATTGTTAGGTCATCCGATCGTTGGAACCGCTCGGGAAATGGGATGTGTGAGGAGTGCGCCAAGGGAGCTTCAGCGTCTGCAGTAATTGGCTTTGGGCACCCAGATGGGGGTGGGTGGTTGTATTGATTTTTTCATACACATAGCACACGATAATTTCCAGGGTTTCGTATTGATCTGTTGCAATCAGCAGTGTTCACGTGTTCCACATCAGATCAGTTTTGTGTTTGTAGTTTCAAATTTTACAACTGCAGCCAAACCTTAAAGATAGTTCTCTATTTACCTCATTCTGACGGTCCAATGAATAATTGTGAAAACTTGAAATGATATAATAATATCACACATGAAATCACCTACACTGCATCTTCCTTTTTCCCCGCTCTTCATTTTCACCGCAGTGAGCAAACAAAAACTCTAATCACACGTCTTGTTCTGCAACTCTGTGTTTTCAATTGCTCAAACCATAATCTTTGTTTGCAAAAGTGTTTCTTGCTGCACTTGTTTTGCTTTTAAACACTTCATGTCACACCGTTCACACTCCTAGCTCCTATCTCACTCAATTTACCATTATTGATAACCCACGTTTCACAAATGCCTACTACGTACTGGCATTTACCTCACAGTTTATATTCTATTTTACTATCATTTTTCTAATTCAACTAAATTAATCATGATTTCATTCCATTCTAGTTAAATCGTTTCAATATTTTAATTAACCAATTGATAATTCGAGACCGTTTCACGAATTCATCACGTACCCGAATTATCTATCCTCCAAATGGATACTCCCTTTTACCCTTACAGGCTAAGGAAATCATCCGATTATCTGCTGTGGGCATTAGCAATATTGTCAATCGCGCGTGATATGCGTTGATGATGTGCCATCGGATTCATTTGCGTCTTTGTGTGCGAACTTCATCGTTTTGAGTATGCTGTTCTAGTTTTCAAATATTTGGTGGTCACAGATGTTAACTACATTCGTTCGAAATTTCGCAGATAGCTGAAGTTGAGATAATTGCACGACAGGGTCTCATCACCGATTGTTATTCTTTGCCGGACCAACACTGGAGATTATGTCCTCGATGCGATACACACGTGATTGTCGACAACATATATATATATATATATATATATATATATATATATATATAGGTATTGACCAAACTCATGAAAAATCCTGATTTTTATCTCATTTGTTACTCTCAATGCTTCTTTTTTTACAGCGTCATTCACGGGATTGAAGATGATATTGTTCCACATCATGCAACAAATCTGATATAATGCACACTTATGTCTTGGCTTTTATTAGCCACATGCCANCAATGGTCACTGGTGCATCAGTAGCAAAATAAAAAAATCAAAGTAGAAAATGTAACTGCAATTTGTTTATTAAAATGACTCCAAGACTTCATGCAGGTATTGTACTTTCATCTCGTCTGTGTTTCATTTGCCCTTCTACATGTTCGAGCTCGGAAAGCAGTTGCTTTAGCATGGAGTCCACCAAATTAACTACCAAACACAACTTACCAGTTTACTCTAATACACCCAGCACCCTAGCCACTGACGACCACTCCGGAGACAGCTGTTTTTGATACAAGGACAAGTTTTAGATGTAACTGAAATACCAGCTGGTGTGCGGTAATTGAATGAAGTTGACAATGAACGTGACACCTCCAGAGACTGGATAAATTTGAAAAGAAAATAATATTTAATTAGGTCTCACCGCTTTTTACTATAAATCCCAAGCTAGAAGAGATACCAATCTTCATCTGTGAAAATTGGGACTTCCGTGAATGCAGTTAAGTGGTAGCAGTTACCGAAAACCTTCCTCATCAGTGTAAAACATTTTGCGATATCCAGAAAGGTGTGTACAGGAAACAAATAGCAAGGCGCTAAGTATTTTCTTTCCTTCCAACTCGTCAGGCGGAACGAATATTTACATCTTTTGACTGGTAAAACGAAATTTATTAGAAAGCACGGTAGATTAGCTTGGGTCGGATACTGACTTACTCGTTGGCCACCAATGAGATGAACCCATTGCAAAATGGATGGGCGACGTGATTTGAATCTGTTGGTAAAACCAATACGTGCTCTGCTTTGTTGGTCGTTCCATAACGGCTTCATATCACGTGGCCCCAGCTGTACTTGAAATTGAGCCATCATTTACCACACGAAAGCGTGAGGCGTACACGGCTAATCGGCCTGGAATATCCTCTAGATTGCTTTTGTGCAACCTTTCTCTACTGCGATCAAATATAACTATCGTTTTGCTTTGACATGATCGGTTTTATTCCACTCGGTTCATTTTTTGATGGAGAAATTCCCTTGATTGTACAAAAATTTGGCTCGCGTTCACATCAAAGCACTTGTTCAGGAACTGAGTCATCGGATTTATGTACCTCTTGGCTTCAATTGTATGCCAAAAGCTTTTGAGTGTTTCATCGGGTTTGTGTGTGGTGACACTACAAGACGCTTATTCAACGAGCCGCACACATAAAGGTCCACGTTTGAAGATCAACTTTTGTGTTTCTTGGACTGTATTTCCGGTTCTTTCAGTAATGTGGATAATGCGTGAGTAGTTTGTAGCCAACTAATTAACCAATTTATTTAAGTTAGAATATTCTCATTAATTTGTTTATTTACTGAGCGCTGAATGGAAAGAGGTAAATAATTTATAATACGTATGCTTAACTAACTAAACACTCTTATGAAACAGAAACCATTTATCAAAAAGAATGAATTCCCATAACGATTTGCATGAAATATCTCCAAAATCTAAGGTATAACTTTTGAACCACTACAAATCTTACCGCAACACTCACGGTGGCGCAGATTCAAACGGTGGTAGAAGAGATCTAAGAGCGTATAGTGGGAGTTAAAATCAGAAATTAATACATTTTACCCGTAACCATAAATATACAAGTATGGCATTGGAAACTGAATTGTATTTCCGAATAGAGAGTGATGACGCATGAGTTTGATCAACACCTGTACGTATCATTACTTCGTTTTGTGCAACATAAAGAACCGTGAATGCAACGACCGAGGAGTTACCATACTTCGAGCCACTACATAAATTCTCCGACCTGATATCAGGAATTTTATGGATGATTTATTAACCGAAAGGAGATGAAATAGATTCAGAGAAAATCTCCAAAATATCATCCAAATCACAAACAGCATTCATGGTCTTCATAACAGACAATTTGGTGAAAAGGATACCGATGTTTTCCAAATTTCATGTTGTCCAGTGCTAATGTTTATCTACTTAACAAAAAAATGCAAAAAGTTGATTGAGATTTTTCTCACGCGTAGACTTATCAAACTATCAGTTCTCATTCCAGCATACGCACATAATATTCACCGACAGATGAGAGGCGTTTCTATCACATAACAAGGCGGTTTATCTGTATGACGCGGGCATGAATCGGTAGTTGCATATTTAATTTCACTATCTCTCAAAGGAAAACGCTCAAGAACAAGCGATTAGAAATAAGTTATCAATTAAAACCGAAAAACGACCAATCAGGGTACGCACTTAGAAAGTAAGGAATGGTTAAACGGAAAACCTGAGAGCAAAGCGTTCAAGCGCATGTGGGCCGATGAGTTTTGAGTCGTACAAAGGATATATGATACTGAGTTATATGTCAAATTTGTATGGTGGGGGCTGAGGTGAACATGTGATTCAGGCCCAATGGGCTTGATTACGTAGACTGACTGAACTATTTTCCGTCCAGAAAAATGAGGTAGTAGCTGCAACCACATACACAATACTCCGTTATCATTCGTTCTCCTCTTCGCATCAATACATCACAGTAGCAAAATATTCCGAACAAATAACTTTCCTGTCAACTTTGCCCAATCAGGAAGTCAATAGGCTGCCGTATATATAGCTTCGCATTGTCCTTAGAACATTTGTATGTTACTTGAGTCTCTAGGTTGACCATGCGTTGCTACACAGTGGGGGCAGCTATTATGATCCTTATCTCGTGTGCATTAATTCGGTTGGACGAAACGTCTTGCCCAGAAGATTTCAAGGATGTGGGTGATGGCGTATGCATGATTTCTTTGCCGTTTTCCGCAACATATTGCAACGCTCATGCAATCTGCGATGAGGAGGGTCGAAACCGTGGTCTGCGACTGTTTATCCCAGGACTCAATGCATATAAGATCCCAATATATTTTCCTCAACTGGAGACCGTTTACACTAGTTTGTCTAACATGCTAAATCGGTCAAGTAAACTGCGAGCTGGATGGAGAGTGGGTNTGATCCCGGTTATGCGGATTTTGAAACTTCAACCCCCGGCGCACCAATCCAATGGTATGGTACTGAGCCCGATTATGAAAATCAAGCTATAGCATATTACAAAAATAACAGATTGCACGATCATAACCCCACTGAGTACAATGCATCTGGTATTGTCTGTGAGATATCTAATAAACCCATAGATTATTCTATGGAGCCATTCGTGAAAAATTGGCCTTACGCTCTGAACTCCGTCTATGCTTCGGATTCTCTAAGCTCCGGTTGTTTTCAATCATTTATCAGACCAACTACTTTGGCGTGCGGATATCTGTAAGTAACGGGACGCTAATGAATGAATGATAGATTGTTTCACAACGCTTCTTATTTTTTGTCCATTAGTTTGGTTTGGTGTTTTACAGCTCATTGTCACTGATCACTAATGACATTGAAACAACTAACCTAAAGAAAACGTTTACCTTGGATGACTTCGTTTCAAGTTGAAATAAATAACGGTCTTTGTTGATCAGAACAACCAGTGATGTAGTGCTGACATGTGCAACAGAAACAGGAATAACGATTCCAAATTTTAGTAGTTGCGTGTAACTTGCAATTATTTCATCCTAATGTCGATGATAATCAAGCTAAATGTTCATTGTTTTTTGCATGCGAAGATATTTTCCTTTCCAGATGCAAAATGCGGGCTAGTTGCAGGTCATTCTATTATGACGAGAACACCCAACAATGTATGCTTTCCATGTACGTGGATTCTTTATTGCCTGCTGAGTTATCTGGCTCAAATTTCAATTGGGTGCGCTACGGACGACCGCAGTGGTGATACAATATTGTGGAACTCGATCAGCCTTATGGTGACATATTGTGAAAAAAACATTTACCATTTTACGTTTTGATTCATAGATTTCCCATATGTGTTGCTGTTATTAACATATCGCAACATTTAGCTTTCCAGTCCACATTTTTCCCACATTTGTAGCCCTCACCTCTCTCACACAAATTTGTATTGCAATCATTAAAAGCAATTTATATCCTGGCTTTTGTGAATTCCAATGAACAACTTCGTTTGGTTCAATGAAAAATAAATTTATCTTTCTCATGGCATAATTACGAGGTTTGCTTGAACATCATTTAGGGGTCCAAACCGTCCCAACCTTGAAGTAATTTCAGGCAGAACACAGCATAAATGAATCATATATTTGTTCTGAGTTTCTCGGGCTGAATCCGCTATTCTGAGACTAAATATATACACTATGAATGATTCCAGGTGCACTTATCTCATTTTCTCACTGTTGAACTTCTTTGTACACCATTTCGATCGTATATTTCCTGGTGATGTATTTTCTGTATTTTCTTTCTGGATGGATCGCTTTGTTTTGAAAACTGCACTTTAACAGTCGAGATTAGGCTCAACATTTTCAATCACATGATGAATTTAAGTGCATTGCAATGTGTGATGTGAGAGTTGAGCAAGGTTGTCCAGCTGTTGTTGGACACTTTTGCTCACCATGAGCTTTGGAAACCGGGAACGCTTGACATCTCATTGGGGCGCGATGTTGAAGGCAATCAGAAAAGATTTTGTCAACGGAGTCAGTTTTCTGGTAATCTCGTTGGCCTTATTACAGCATTTACTACAGTATTAGCGTTCAGCCATGCTTTGAGTACGTTACGAGTAACTTCCAATTATCACATATTTACATTTCAAGTTCAATAACGATTATACGAGTATTTAAAGACATTTATGGTTCAGTGTAATTCAAGTGAAATGAGTTTTATTTGCCTGTCACAGACAACGAACCATATGCAGAGACAAAAGACCACATCACAAGTGGTAATGTTAACGGATTGAAAGGGGTCAAAGTCCGACTGCGATCAATAGTGTGATCAGCTAGAAAAATATTTTAGAGAAAAGTTCAAAGTAGTTATGAAGAACATATTAGTCATACGGTCAAGAAGAACATTCCAAAGAAAGTAGGACACAAAACAGGTAATGGGTTGGATTCTGCGCCACTTGCCTGATTTAAAAATCACCCGTAAGTATGGTGATGCCATGTAGTTTTCGATATGAAACCTAACTGTAAACATATCGGTTTCGGAGAGCAGATGATTAACGGGCGGTTTTGTTCCGCATAATTTGTACGAATCATTCACCTTCAGATTATGAACTCCAATGAATTCCACGAAGTCGGACATACAATTATCTGTGAAATATATCTGGCATGACAAAGAAAAGGAAACATCTCATTAGGTGGAGATATGGGCTTCGTTGTAAAGATTTGACTAAAAATATGTATGATAGTATCTAATGAGAATCGTAAAATAATTACATATAATTTTTTAGATATTGTTTGAATTGTTGTGGATTTTAAAAACTCGTATATTCCCATTTTGTGTTCCGAGGAAGCGTCGTACGAATCGTGTTGTATTGAATAGCAGGCAGTCTAATCCCTTCCTATGCAGAGCCAACCTGGATTCTACACGTATGCTAACAAAGTCCTCTATGTGAATTTATCTATGTTCTACTTCATTATTTCTTGATCATAATTAGAAATGTTCAGGGGCAACTAATGGATGTGTAGAAATTATTAATTTTTTAAAAGTTTAGCAGTTTGTCTTTTCTACTGAAATATGTTTCAAACATAGGTGTTTAAAATGTTTTCTTTAAACTTAAAGAATAAGGTCGGCACACTGTGCCAATTTTTTGAGCCCCTGCCGCAAATGCCGTTGGTAGTGAAGCTGAATTAAAAAGTTTCGAATGGCAACATACGGACTAACATTAAGGATTTTACCACTAAGGATTCTGCGGTCAACGATAACCATTTTTTACTACAGATATTAAAAGGGTAAGGTTGTGAACATTTTCAACCAATCCCGTAAACGCCGGTCTTGTAAGGAATATTATCCATTCTTGATGTTTCCGTGGACAAAGAATTCCTTTGTTTTATTATCTACATTCATTTACCAGATTATTTTGTATTGATATATGTTGAAAGGATTAAGCACTTTATGATATTAAGTGGGACGATAATCTGTAGATGATATAGATGTAGAAGATGTAGATGTAGATGATACGAATAACGGCTCCAATAACTACTGATTGACAACAACTGCACTATTCAGATGCCTGAGCGTGTTTAGGGTGTTGCGTTGTGATTATGAGAACGAAGGCATCTGAAAGAGAAACAGCTATGAGGTCGTGAATTTCAGTGAATCATAAGAAGTTCCTTATCACCATCTGCATCTTGCGTGGCACCGTCAAATGAATTCTGTTTCTCATTATTCGTTCGCTATCTGACCGATCAAACAACCGAGGCTGAATGAAACGTTGTCCATTTATTTATCGTATAAGATAGAAAGAGCGTTTTGTCATTTTTGCGTGGTATTACTTATTTTTTCATTCTACATTATTTGACTTACGTTCATCTGCATAATTATTACAATTATCTTTCGAGGATAAGCATGTGTAATTCTATAAACACAATCACAAGGTCCGTCCAGTACAGAACCGGCATTAGGAAACTGAAACGTTTGTTCTGACTCGTCCAAGTGAAAGGAAAAATTGCCACAAGCCTGTTTGGGATTGTCTGCGTAAAAGGAAAGAATCGACGATGTTATCCATTTACTTTCATGGAATGCTCCTATTGCACAATGTATTATCACAGATTAGACTTTTAATTTATTACACATTCTAATGAATAAGATGGACACGGAGCCTCAGTGGTTTTCGGGGCCAATTTTAGGCATATCGAAGACTATGCTACGCATTGTCATGAGGCCGACTTGAGTAGTTCAAATGAACCTAACTTCAAAAATGTACTGTTTTGAGATTTAGACGCTACCAATAATAATTATCATCGTAATGCTTCCACTGGTAGAATAAAATCGTATATATAAATTTCATGGAAAAAGGGCCACAAACATGCAGAGATTGTCTGGATGCAAATATACAAGGACGAGTAAGCACTAATGGGAGACTCACATTCTTCCGCAGTGAGAGAGAATGTATTGCCAAGAGAAAATGTGGTTGCCCTTATCCTTATTTGCATTGTATTCCTCCTCTCAAATTCAATTCTCGGAAGTTGGTTGTTACAGTAAATGACTCCAGTAAATGGTTTCCCGTCGACAAGCCTGCCAAATTCTATGCACTCTGATGTGCCATGAACTTCAGCAACAGTCTTGGAAAGATAATAGGGGAAAAATACCAATTTTTAGAGGACGAACCTTACTAATGATTTGAGTAGTTAGATTATTCTGTGGCTGTCTTTATACAAATGACTTCTGGTTATACCAATCAGGAGCCTCGGTTTTATACCGTCTATCAACAGTTTTTACAGGAGGAGGACTTACATGTATTGGACCCAAACGTAATTTGACCCAGTTTGGTTCATCTGTCTGAATAGTGTACACTGTTGGACAGTTAGAAATCGGATCCCATTCCACTGGAGGCCAAATTGCCTCCTCCCCTAGTTTAAGGATTCTTGCCGTTTGATCGCACGCTTTGTATTATTTATCAAAAAAAAGAACAAAAAAAAACCATTGGTTTCGTTAAAAGACATAATTGTTTTACGTTCAATGTCACATGATGCGACAACGAAAGTTTGCTAACTGTTGTCACAGTTTAAAATGTTTCAGTTGAAATTGAAGGATATTTCCAAGAAAATGTCCTTTTGACCACCATATCCGTAACGTCTACTGGACACAGTTTGAACTGGACAGTATTACTTCAAAGGCCTAAAACGTGTATTGCTAGTGAACTTATGGTGGAGAGATAATTGGTTCGTAACACATGAAACCAATATTTGGTTGAAAAAAGACACAAACAATTGGTGGTTACGGGCGAAAGCACCAGCAATGGATATTCGACCGAAATGTTAGTCTTTGGGCACTAGTGAGACTGAACACACTTGTTCCTCTTCACAGCAGAAAACGATAGTAGACGGAAATGGAAGTATTTGCATTTTGGGAAAACGTAACGTATAACGAGCAACAACATGTATACATCAGCATTGATTATTATCGAAGTTTAAGGCTCACCGGTCCCATACGATAGGGCGAAGTGATCATTCTCTATCAGTTTGTGAATAACCACTTTTATGTACGCTGTCTCTCCGGTAGATAAGAAAGTTGACGGTCTATTTCCTTTGCAAAATCGTGTACCATCAAGTTCACCGGTTTGTGTGTCCCCATCACCAAGAATAATGTAATTGTTCTCGCATGGCCCGTCATCCCCGAACTGCATTTTAGAAAAAAGTACAAGTTTTAGAAGTTCTCACGTTTATCTGTGGCATCAAAGCAAGTGAAGAATTTTATTGAGCGCATGCAAGATTTCCCTTACCATGAAAAGGTGTGTTATAGGTACGAGAGTTTCTCTTCTCAGAGACCGAACTATATAGCAGTACTCATCCGGAAACAATTGCGCTTTGAAACAAGTATAACCCTCCCCAGTCAGTGCTATGTACATCTTGTATACATCCCAGTATACTGTATTATGGGGTATTTCAAAACACTATGATTAGAGGCTTACAAATCTGATTTTCAAACACTCATTCCTTAACGTGCTTGGTATGGAATGCATGGGTGTATTTCACCATTTAGGTGGCAATCAATTTTCATTATCTCCATTAGTCTACTGTGTAATTATGAATTATTTACGCTCCCTTAAGTAAAGAATATTATTTTTCACAACACCAAATAATTTTACTGCGGGTATGAGAGAAAATACTCAATATAATTTCCCATCATCTGGTGTAATGTGTTTCGCAAACGGTCACAATCAACTTAACGGTATGATACTTGCAGTTCGTTTACGTTGTCCTTGACACAATATAAGGAATAAATATTCAAGGTTTATATAGTTAAACCGATATAATTTCCCTCTAATGATTCAACTCTTAATCGGTACCACAAATAATTCTTACTTCCGTAAAGCTTAAACGGTTTCGATCATCATAAACCATCCCATCGTGTGTGGCCTTTTATCACAACACAAACTTTTGGAGAGACTATTTATCCTCTTCCTTGAAATTGCTTTTACAATGAAGTACTCAACGATAAAGAAAAAAAGAAGGATACTTGAGAAGGATAGGAAGTAAAATTTGGAAGTGCTACAGGCCCGGTGTCAGCAAGAAGAAACATTCACCTGGAACTGATGGAATGTCAGTTTCACGCGGCCTCCTTGTGCTTGGAAAACATAATTACAACTAATTTGATCGGGTATCGGCAATCCTTCGCCTGGAACTATCAGTGGATTAGATAACTGTTGGGTAACAATATAGTCCATATCAGGACAGCTGTATTCCTGCGAATCGACTGAATATTTTGTAGAAGAAAGAATAAAAATTATAAACGCTTGTTTTATTGGAAAGTAAAGAGTAACGCACATAGCGACCTGGATAGAATTCAACAACAAATTTCATCATACTTCAACTCAATCCTTTGACGATAAGAGCGCACACATAAAAGCGATACGGTAATCCTGGTAGAGGTGTCTACTACTCCAGTAACTAACTTCAGCAGATTGCACAGTCTAATTGAAATGATATATTGAATTTTACTTATGCACCTGAAAGTTTAGGTCTTTTTGGAATTTAGCAGATTTCAACATCCTTCTTATCTGGAGAGGGTAAACTCTATTTACTATCTTTCGAAACACATAAATGCCTATTACAATAGACGTTTTCGTAGTTTATAATATAAGTGTAAATAACATAAGTGCAAAAAACATTCCCTTTGAAATAAACTATTTTTGTTGTTATTTTACGCCATTCTACCTCTACCAATCAATCACACTAAAGTGAATAGTCTATATTTTATTATTTTTCCCTTAGGATCTTCCAGGTTTGAAGATTTCACTCTAATTTCTATCAAATTTCTAAAGTACACATTGCATACATAATAATGTATCATAAAATCACAACGGGACTTTTGTTTTTAAAGTGAAATTATATGCATTTACATGCTACTCAAAGCTAACTACTACTAATTAATCTATTGCATTCATATAAAAGAACTCATTCTCACCCTCTAGTTTACTGAATGTGACTAAATTTCCCCAGGAGAGATTTTTGGCCACAATATTCACAAGGATGTAGGGAGCTGTTACGTATTGAGTTTGAGGAATCTGATGGCCACAGTATCTCCAAGTTATCAATTCCGTGTTTAACAAAGTGTATTGTATTTCCATGTAGTTATCCGAGCAATCGGTTTGAATTGGGAACTGATGGGTTTGCCAGCGAGATAAAAATGTAGTTTAGCACAATGTTTAGCTAAAGATTGCATTTTTAGTTTGACTAAGCAAAATGAGCTCACCCGAAAATGCGAAATCAGTAAACGGATAGGTTTTGAGATACTCGAAGTCACATTGAAGCTGTATTCACAGTTTAGAGGAACCTTTTCATCGAGTGCTGGCCAAGACACCTTTTCATTTAGCACCACTGTGACCAGTTGTCCGCAATTAATCTCCTTGTTATGGAATGCTTCCATTAAAATGGATTGTAGACCAACAAAATTGTTCTAATTTATGTGAAAATAGATTCCAATATAAACTTGAATTCCTAACGACTATGACCCTGCTAATATACTTACTTTCGAAGTACGTGAAAGAAAAGTAATGTCCTTTTGAAAGATTCTTTATGTGAATATTCATCAGAAGTACTGGGCCGGTAGAGTACGGAATAAGAGGAACATCAAATCCACAATAGCGCTGACCTTGTGGTCCATATGTTCCATTCATGTCGACCAACTCAATGTAATTGTTCGTGCATTTTCCGACATCTCCGAACTGGGGACAAATATGATCAAGCTCACTTCAGTTTTATCTCGAGGATTTAGTGCAGACGATCACTTCTATCAAAACAACATCCCAGTAGTAAGTTGTCAACTATTAAAAGGAAGAGACACGTCCACTAACCTGAAATTCATATATGTTAAGTGCTACAAATTTCTCCGCGGCCACAAATAGATATGTGCAATTGATTTCCTCCGGGACTGTCGAATCTGCTCCGTTTGGTGGTATTGTCATTTCCCCCAATTTTTGACCCACAGAGATGACTTCATTCGTTGGACAACTATAATCTGTAGATTATTGATTATTTGGAGCTGGATACCATTACACAAATTTGAAGACAAGTCCTCGAAAGACAATAACATACCTTGTGCGCTTATTTGCAGAATAAGAATAGTGCTTGTGAGGATCAGTAACATCATCAATAATTGTTGGTAAAATGTAGCGGACTACTTTTTTATACGTTCACTTTAATTTATCCTGTCACAGCTATCGACAGTTACTGCACTCAGTCACATCATTACAACCAATCAGCGTCATCTGGTTGTGGCAGTTTCGTATTGTCACACCTTTGTCATTCTTATCGATCTAGAGGACAATGTCGAATCGATAGATGTGTTCTATTCGTCATAGAAATGATGTACATAATGTCTGATGCTGATTTACAGAGGAAGTGATACATGTTTTTAAAAATTAATACGTTTTCAGGCCCTTATCTTTACGACAACTTTTTTCGAGTGTAAAAACCAAAACCAGGATAACCTGTGAACAACACGTGATTGAACTTTGTTGTTCTAATCGTGGAAAAGCGACAACAGGCTGCTAGGAATAATATCCCAAGTGACATCACCAAAATAGGTTCACAATGTATCACGATTATCAGTATGAAGAACTGCATTGGAAAAGCTTAATGAATTTACAACCATTATATAACATTTTGGGACTGAGTGTTTGAACTATCAGGGTCATTTTGAATAATAACATCTTTCTGTTTTGAATCATTAAATAGAGAATCGTGCAGTGAAGTTGCTGGAAGGGGGTCGCTATCAAAAAATACTGCCTGGGCGAATACAGAAGTGGAGAAGATTGAGTTTCGATGGTTTTTATTGTTCAATGAATCGCTTAGTTGATGACGCTTTATTTCCTCTTTGCTGCAAATATGTTGCAAACCTCTTAATTAGGGGAACCATCTGGCAGTCAGTCCTCACTGACAACTCTACTCATGTTTTCGCCAATCCTTATAACTTTTCACTTGACTGATCTGCAGTAAATCCTGCTGAAGCTTCAAAGCCCAGAGTTTTTTCGTGGTGCAGACAAGATTGGTGAAAATAACCTTTTGAANTGAAACTCCTACGTAGTGATAACGTTATGAGACGAGGATCATCTGTTTGAGCACACAGATAGGTACCAATGGGAATTCTTTGACTACAGTGGTCATTCATTCGCACGAATGAGTGAATTTCTGAGCACTAAAGTCTAATTTACTTACTTATTCTATTTTCGGTCATTGGTTTGTTTACGTTTACTCCTTTCATTTGGCCAATACATTGGGCATCACAGAACTCTATTTAAGTGAGTTCATAATTGCTTTCTCTCTTTCTTTCTTTCTCTTTCTTTCTCTCAAAAGAATGAAAGAAAGAGGTGAGTTTGAGATTGTTCTTTGCACTCAAAATAATCAGTGCTCATTGCGAGGTCCTTCAAGGATTACGCGGTTGCGGTTTACCATTTGAAGGTCAATATACACGTCTCTGGCACGGACCTGGTGGATGACATTTAAAAGCTTGACATATTGCTGCTAATCTCATTTTGCTTTAGTGGGTACGAGCTTTACTGTTATGATGAATGGTGCTCTCTCGTTTCGACTTGGCAAATGGTATAATTCCGTTTGACTGACGGTCCTTTAAGCTCGCACAACCCTCAGTTCATCCGGAACCACTGCTTTCGGAAATAACCAGATTACAGTTTAGCCTGTATTGAGCTATCATACAGAATGACCATCATGTATGACACATGCACCTCTCACATCAAAGCGGTATCTCTTCACTGCGATAATAAGCTCAGAACCAGTTAGACCAGAAGTGACGATCTCAATTTGTTGCAAAGTTGTGTTCAATCATGGTCAGTTATTTGGTTTCTCTCGACATCCAGAAAATGATCTACAGTTGAATACCTGGGAATTCCAATCGAAAGACCCCGATCAGATCAAAGAGGCCGTCAAATGGGGAAATTGTAATTGGCAATTCCAGATGAAAAAAGCCAGAGCAGTCTCGTCTTCTATTTGATGAGTCCAGCTTTCAAAGACTGCAGTGGATTTACACTTTTGATGGACAATAACCCGTGTCTGGTGCTTCCCAAGCGCATACTTCAACTAATGGGCATGAAGGGGAAGTGTATTTGATGGACATTCTATATTAATGGTATACACATCACCTAGATAATCACAATTAACTGTGGTTTACTTGTGAATAAATGCAAAGTCAAGGCAGAGAAGTGATAAGAAAATATTGACGGAAAACTTTACAAAGGAAGCTTCTCCCATAACTATTGGTCCAGCAAATACAGCAATCCCAGTTGTTCATCAAAATAAGACATCGGCTCAATTTTGAAAGTAACGTGTAACAAGGTTCAAGGTTAGCTGCTGTCGTAAATAATTGTCACAAACCCTTAACTTTGCTTTCTTCAACAACCATAAAGTGTAAACAGAACAAATTCTGAGACTAACATCGTGTGCTCTATCATTTCAA
Source organism: Echinostoma caproni (assembly GCA_900618425.1). Classification (NCBI taxonomy): domain Eukaryota; kingdom Metazoa; phylum Platyhelminthes; class Trematoda; order Plagiorchiida; family Echinostomatidae; genus Echinostoma; species Echinostoma caproni. The sequence goes on from UZAN01042059.1 coordinate 40,945, forward strand.
AACCTATATTGTACCTAGATAGTTATTTCGATATCAATACACAACAAAAATCAAAATTATAATCAAAGAATTCTCTTTTATCTGTGAACTGATGCATAAAATCGGTGGGTAAACAGTTACATCACACCAAGGGTACCTGGAGTACGTTGAGTTTTAATAATTCCTTGTATGATGTTAATTGAGATGCATACTAAGTGTTCTAAGTGAATTATTCTGGGCATATCAGAAGAGAGACTTTACCAAGCGACAATATTTTATTCATTCATTGAATTTTTCCACTATATACGCATTCGTTTTGGCAAAATATATGTATTTATTATACAAAGAATGTAAAATATCAACTCTTATTCACAAAACTCTCGGATTCATCTTTATTTCCTAGGGGAAATTCATACAATATTTATAAAGCACAGCAAAACAACAAGTAATTTCATTGAGATTAGTATAAACTTTTACAGAGACAAATTTCCGCATTTCAGTCACAAATTGCATAACATCTCGAAGCTTTTAACCGCAAAGTTGCTGAGAAATTTACAAGAAACCTACCGTCTGTTTGCGAGGATTCCAGCAAGATAAGGAACTGTAGAACGTCTGTAGAGATTAATGCGAGAGATTAATATTCAAATCGAATTGATGAATAAAAGTGGCATTCAGATAGATCGCCACCTGAAGGATGAATGTGGTCGGAAAGTCTTTTCTGTATAAAGTTTTCACATGTGGAAAATTGTAGTCCATTTAGTTGTGTAGATAAATCATCAACAGGTGTAGAATACACTCGAATAATAATCAACAGAGTGATACAAAAGATTTCTAAGATTTTCTTGAATAGTATGTCAAAATCACAGGAGCACAAAGGAGATGAACAGGAAATACACATTGAAAGAAAAAAGGCAAAAATCTTGTTTTGAATTTTGGATTGTCTAAGTCCTCGAAGTTTAAAAGATAATCCATGAAGTGCATTTACTGTAATATGGAATGTTTCTATTAGGTTCGTGTCAACTCCTTATTGATTTCCTTAATACTTTAGAGAATTTACTCTAGTTAGAGGTCCTGAGTTGAGTATCGGAGAGTTACGAAGAGAAATGGATAAAAAGAGAGTAAAATGCATTCAAAACAAATGGATAAATTTAGAGAAAGTCCAGAAGGAATGGAAAAAAAATGGTGTTTACGACAACTTGCTGGATACATTTAGGTCCTTTGGCAGAGAAGAAGCTTGGCAAAAGGATATGTCGTCAGCGTATTTGATTAATAGGGCTGACGAAGTTGCTAACAGGGCACTGATGTTGGCTGAAAACAAGAATGGAGAACGTATCACTCCTAGGGGTACTCTAGAACTGTTCTCGAGCACATTTAAATTTTGGTACTCGTCCGAGTACGTGATGTGGTCAAATAGCAATTGTCTGTGAATCAAATCCGATGCCTGATCAATAAATTGATCAGGGTATTGTGAATCAAATGTACTAAATTCCGGAGTTATGAAAATCCAAAAATCGGTTGAGTCAAAGTTGGGTAAAAACGTTCACATAAATGGAAATGCAAGATATAGACTGTATGCCTGTTTATTCGTGAGTAATAATATGTTCGTTTCAAATTCATGTTTGAACATTTAGCAGAGAGTATTTAGCAATATGGTAGGGAATTCATTGCTGTGGAAGAACATACTGTCGCTGGAATCCATCAATTTCGAGAAGGATCCAACACCCATACTATGAAAAACTTGACTAGTGGTAACGGGCACTGTTTTTGCACTGCAAGAGAAAATTTTTAACTAGCATATGTAAATCCGGCACTGTTTTCGGGGCCACCGTAGTGATATCATTTACCATCGTCCTCAGTGAATTCTTAGCAGCTTCTTTCAAGCAGGGCTGACGTGCTGCTATTCGTTAATGGTGGTAACCAATACCAGCCAACCAAACCTTATCTGAACCGCACAGCATTCCATTCCCATATAGGTCCCAATTAATTGTGGGCTACGCTCTGGAATGAAGCATTTTTCTAGAGAACACATCGCGTAACAAATGATTGGCAAACTCGTCTGAAATACCAATGGCCATTTCGAGTGAATGTCAGTATTTACCGGTATACGGTAGTAGTCCCATAACGTATCGATTCTCTGGTGCTTTCTTATCAGGTCCTAGGATTCTGTTAGTCAGTTTTAACTCGTTTGGCGAGGGCAAGTCTCAAAACTCTTGACTTTTGTACCGATGTCCTCATGCAAGCTGAGACCTTAACATTCCCGCTACACCCTGGCTATTTTCTCCCCACCCAAATGGTCTTTGTACCAATCGTTCAACAGTGCCTTATATGGTTGGGGTGGATTGATTTGTCATTCGACCGTCTCGGCACGAACTTAGATAAATTTATTTTACACAACCGTGAACTAACCCTTTAATAGGAACGTTGCCAACTGCTGATGATAACGTTTTGTGTGTCTCCAAAACGGCTTTCGCTATCGCAGAATAGCTGAAGTAATGGAAAATTACATCTTGACTGCTGAGAAAACCAACCGTCTGAGAAAGAAATAAGCCTGTTTAATCTTATTTGTCCCATCAGTGAACAATGTCTTCGTCAGGGAAAGCAAACACAAGACTTTATACTTAGGTAATGACTGCCAAAGATTTACCTGCCCGAATAATATGTGCTGAAAGGATATTATTGTGCGTTGTGGTTGGTTACGATTGTAAACAATACTGAGAGATACCACAAACGATCGTAGAAACTCGTCTGTTAGAAACGTCGGATGTATAGATAGAAAATGAGGCAAACGGCGTGGGCCTATTAAATCCTCGGATGATGGTACACATCGTACGCTCGAAATGATTTTTCCCATCCTATCCAATTGAGCAGGAAAAGCGACTTCAGCTTAGGGTGGTAAGGTCTGGGTTTCGGAAGATAGTGTTAATATAGGTATCCTCAATGGCTTTACATCGTAACCATGTTTTCGAGAACTAGGGTCCGTTGGGAAAGGAAACCAACTCGAATAAAGAAGGTTTACATTCGAATAGACCATAAAGTTAAAACCTCTGAATGCGGGAAATGAAACATGTTTGTACGCTCTAATCTTTATAATATTCCTCAGTAATTCGAGAAGCCGTTTATTTTGTTCATTCGCGTATGAATCAAACACAGCAATATCACTCTAGTTGTTCAGTATACACTGAAGATCATTGAGCTCCTAGTCGCTTTTTGCTTGGATTATGATCGGAAAGATGTAAAGACCAAAGGCTAAGAAATTGTATTGTTATTATCATTGATGATTTAGGATAGTTTACAATCTTCAGCCAACCGTTATTTACCGTAAACCCACTTCTTGCCTTATTCTCTGGATTCTTTCTAGCACAATCTCGTGTGGTCTTCTATTATAGTTCAGTATCAATGGTTCAGTATCAAATTCCATCGTGGTAGGTTGGAGCATTATTAATGATATTTGAGGAGGTACTGTTACCGGATGTCGAATATTTCAACAACAAATTCAAGTGGCGTTGCCCGTCAATTTGGCAATGGGATTCTCTCTGTGTTGGCCAAAAACCAATTCAGCAGGCAAAGAAAGATGATCTACTGAACTCATTTTCCAGTGAATTTCGTTCTACCTGTAAAAAGAAGTAAATATTCATCCCGCCTGACTAGTTGGAAAGAAAGTAAATACTGGGTGTCTTGATATTGGTCTCTTTCACACATCCCTCTGGATATCGCAAAATGTTTTGCACTGATAAGGGGGTTTTCGACAACTGTTACGCTTCAAATGCATTCACGGAAGTCATATTTTTCACAGATGAAGGTTTGTTTATCTTTTCGCTTGAGATTGATGGTGGTAAACGGTTTCTCTCAAATAAATGTTATCTTTTATATATGCTGTTCCTAGAGGCATCAAGTTCAAAGTCGAATTCGTTCAATAACCGAAAATTTTTCGGTGTGGGAAATAGGGATGAATCAGGTACCTCAACATTGGTCGTCAGTGATTCTGATGAGGACGGTGGCAAATTCTGTTTGCAAGTCAACTGGGTGAAATTCACGATAAAGCGATTGCCTCCAGTGCTCAAAAATGGAACATGGAAGTGATGAAAACACAATACCTGTGTGGAGTATGTAAATTATTTTCTTAAATTAATTATGATTACGCTTTCCACTGTGAATGTGTCACTCTAGAACTGATGCACTGAAAAACCGTCGCAATCGAGAAGTCGTGCATGTTAATAGTTTCTCGCTAATGGAAGCAAAGACATTAGCGGATATTATATCAGATATATTGCGTACCAGTTTCACAATCAATTAAGAGACAAGCTAGTTTGAATCCAACTATATACGTATTACCCATGTGATTTCCGCTGACAACTGTCACTCGCGTACAGTAAAATCTGTGCTAAAATGAATAATACAACTAGCCGTAATGGCGCCAAAATGTTGCGCAAATCCGTGTTTTTATTCTACCTTTCCTAGAGCGTTTTTAACTAAAAGATAAGAAGAAGTGTGTCTTTCTGTCTAAAGTCGTCAGTCTGCGAGATCAGAATCACCTCATTTGGTGTTCTACATTTGCGGGAGATGATCTCATTTTGGAAATCCATGCTTCCCAGTCGAGTTTAACAAATTGACAAACAGTCTGCTCAGAATTGTCACCAACTTTGATCCTGGAGTTTTGGGGCCCCAGAAAGCGAATAGCATTGTAGTAACGAACCTGCTTTCGTTGACGCGCGTTGAAAAACACCCTTCATATTTTCCCCACGACTAATCCGTAAACATGAAGCTCAAATGAGTGAATAAACATAATCAAGCTCTGTGTTTCTCCGTTTTGTAGGGGCATGAAGAGTATTCAATATTTATACAGTCCAAATGTGCTTGGAAAATTTCGCAGGCACCGTGTTTGACTAGTCCATTTTCCTGAACCCGGTAGCTTTTTATGCGATATACTCGCGGATTTTGGTTGTGGAAATGATTTACTCACACGTTACCAGAACTCATAAAGTTTGCTACTATACCAAAGTCTATCCGTACATCACCCACCGGATTATCTCCTATTTGCCTAGTCGAACGAAGAAGTCCACATAATGGAGGAATTTGTCCTCGTGAGCCTTCACGAGATCTCCATCCATCGACAATGCGGCAAATATATAATGATGAGAGAAATGTGCGTAAATTACTCGCAGAGGATAAAGGGAAATCTTTGCACAGACATTTATTTCCAAAACAAAACTCATCCAAAAAATAAATAGGGCTCACTTTTCCTGAAACATGCACGGCGCGTTTTCACTACTGCATCTGAAGCAAACGAAATCCAGTTCTGTGAAATTTACGCTACAAGTAACAAATTCAGATGTTAGCTTCCACAATTGTGCTAAGTGTCCCATACCCCCTATCGACTACCGGCCCCTTTCGAATCTGAAACGGTAAAAGCCATACTATCGGCACCGCGGAAGTATCCATCCTCTGGTTAAAGAAACATCTCTACGCAGATTCTGACATTGGTCCATCTGAAAGATTTCTTCATTTATAATCTAGAGAATATTCTACTAGACGGTCAATGTTGAGTCTCGAAAGTTCGTTTCACGCCAGTGCGAAGGTGGGTGCCGAAGTGAACACACGGGCTTCCGTCTAGCTCCACTTCTATCTGTTCCTTCAAGAGTAATGAAATCATTTGTGGCTGCTTCCGTGATGGAGCATTTCGAGAAATACAACATTTTGTTCGCAGGCCAAACACGGATTTCTAAAATAACGTTGCTGCATCACAAATCGGATACTCGCATGGAATGAGGGAACAAGATCGGTCGGCATACGGTAGATATTGGACCTAGTCTGCTTAGACCTATAGAAAGCGTGGCAGACCGCGAACTATCTTGGCTGAGCCAGCGCGAATGGTGATCTTTAATGCTGATGCATAAATGCGGTACCGTACAAAATGGGTCACACGACCAACGATACCTAACTGGAAACCTTGGAAGCACAGACCGGAGAATGTGGTGCGCAACACACACACACTAATTGAAGGTGTAATCAGATCTACTCTCATCCTTCCAACCCCAATGTTCATCCTCTCTTAGAAACTGTTACGAAAGGATTTCACATAAAGCTTCAATCCTACAAAACTTCGAAATCGCTCAAAGCCAACGCCCTCTTCTTTCTTGAATGACACAATCAAAATATCGATAGATGACCGTGAGCTACCTAACCTGATAACTGTTATTACCCTATAGCTGAGTGCACCGTTTTCGTGCAAGGCAATGCACTGCCCCTCCGCCCCGTGAGAATAAACTGCTTTACTGATGAAGAAACGAAGTGATATCACCTCGTTTACCGGATCATTTTCCGAAGAATTTACTGTTTGATGAATAAAACCGATCTATCCTGTGATTGTAGGGCCGATCAATATCAAAAATGCTCATGTTGTGTTACTCACATTTGGGTCTTGTAAGGACCCTATCACAAACTGCTCTCACCTGAGGAAAGCAATTCGAAGGCAACAGTTTCAACATGGGGATGATCTCATACAGGATGCCAGTAGATTACGTTCTGTGGAGAAATGCGAATTCTCATCGAATGTAAATAATCGATTTGTCAGTGCTCCAATCTTTTCCAGTTGGCCTTTAACTCTGTCTGAATGAAATCTTACAATTCCGCTTCAGTTCGGCTCACGAAGTTGAACACGGATCTACAAGAATTTTGGGATGCTGACTTCTCTTTGTCGGGGCATGGCACCATCGGCGTATCGTCTATTAAGTAACGCTCGTCTTATGTCTGACAGGCAATGTATTATGTGACAAACTGGTCTGTATCCGAGCGTCTACATATTCCCCATGTGATTACTACTGACAACTGTCGCTCACGTTCGCGGGTTTCAGTTTACGGTATGTGTGCTAGCTGATATCATTTTGAGAATCCGAACTTCTCAGTCGAGTTTATCCGACGGACCAACAACCCGGTCAGATTTGTCACCATTTTTGGTTGAAGGGATTTGAGCGCTCACAATGGGGACGACTGTGCAGGAGATAACCTGCGTTCGCTGAATTACCATTTCTGTGCACTCTTCATTTCTACTTATGACTACTCAGTAAAGCCGACGCTCAAATACAATACCACCACCGTACGCTTCGTGAATTGTCTCGGTCTGTTTTCTCAGGAACGCTAGTTTGCGAACTAGTCGTATTATATCCGGATTCCAAAAAGATCACCCTTACAAAACCAGTCGATTCTAATTCCACAGAAAAGGAAGTAACAAGGAAAAGTGACCTGATAAGAAAACCTCGTAGCATACCGCCACAGTTAATAAGACTGTGCGAACTTATCAATACAAAATAATTATTGATAAACGAACGAGTAAAATTATTAACAAATATTCCTCTTTTCTATGAAACAAAAAGGTCTGGGGAACCCAACGATCAAACTATTGTCTTCTATATATCAACCAAACTTAGACGAAAATATCATTTGATTCACTTCATGAAACAGACAGTTGAAATGGTGGAATTTAACTTCACACTGACCCGGAAACATTCACACTGAGACCCAGCTCCGTTTCTACTGTATTTAACTGTGGCATCAAGTGAATTACCGCACGAGCTTCGTCTAAAACAAGACAGCACGATTGCACATTTCTTTCCAAACAAGAAGTGCAAAGAGTCATAGCCATCGCATATAGTATTTAGAAGGCAAAACGAAACATTCTATGGGAGATCAGTTTCGCGCCTGTGGAATGTCTTATAACGAAACCAAGTTTTATGGGCTCGGCGAAATAACGCATATGGTAAGCAATTCAAAATCATTACCAACTGTATATTTTGAGAATAACAATTTCCAGTTGGTTACAGTCCTATTTGTAACCGTCTCATGTGCCGCTATCACATTCTGACTAGGTACATCAAACGACACGAGCGTCATTCAGCTTACTGTACGTCACTTTTTCGACTCGTTTTTCTGCTAGCGCTTGCTTTTATGCTAAAGCCTGGTGTAAACTTGCTGTTTGTATCTGCATTTGAAAACCCTCAGGTTTAGAGCTTTCGCAGTGGAAGTAAAATTGTAATATTTATTAAGGTGTACACGTATTTTGACATGGCAAATATCTGTTATCCACAACGTTCTGAATACTGACTACAACAGAAAGACTTTGACTATGTACAAATACCGACAACTCACGGCATCTTCCTTTAGTCTCATTTGAGTTGCTACACGGCTTTTGCCCTCAAGTAAACAATTTCGTCAAGAATGCGGTAAGAATAAAACGATACTTGTATGGATGCAATGTACACATTGCCAAAAGTGGGTGAAATAGTTTGTCAAACATTGTACATTCTTGATTTTACTTATTGATCCCAATTTTTCAGTTGACTGAACCGCGCTGATGTGTGCATTTAAGGATGTATTTGACATTTCTTAGTAGTAGCAAGATAAAATGGTCATTCTGTATTCTAACCGACAATTTCTTCTGGGTCTTCAAAACTTTGGGTGCGCATAACTTCNTTTGTCAAACATTGTACATTCCTAATTTCAATTATTGATCCCAATTTTTCAGTTCACTGAACCCGCTGATGCGTGCATTTAAGAATGGACTTGTCGTTACTTAGTAGTAGCAAGATAAAATGGTCATTTCGTATTCTAACCAACAGTTTGTTCGTCGTTGCTGCTCTTCATATATTCTGGATCTACAAAACTTTGGGTGCGCATAACTTCCGGCTTCAAATGACATGATACTTGCGAATAAAACCTAACATTCTGTGTCGCCTAATAACACTTATGGGTTCGCCCGTGGATGAAAAAGCATTCGCTCAGAAGTCATTTATACAAGTTGCAAACGGTAAAGATTTTAGCAGATTAATTGTAGATTTATTCATGTTAAGAGGTACAGGGAAATAAACTTTACCTTTTGACGAAATTTGCGGTATGTTTAAAGTTTTTTTCATGGTGGAACATAAATGTTGATGAAAAAGAAATTTGTGGACATGCAACACACTCGCTGCCGCTGAGTGAAGTAGAGAGCAATAGTTGGCTTAATTTTCAAACACTTTTCCCACGAATATTCTCACGCATGTTTTGTATTGCGAAACCAACTAAACTACTAAAGTTACCGTCATCAAAGTGTGGTAAGGGTATATGCAGATATTTGAGAAAAGTACGAATTATTGGAAACCCTAACATGCTTGAAACTCCTAATTGACACCATCAAAACTGTCGTAATTGTACCTCCGGGTATGGATGTGTTGTGAAATATCCAGCATATTTTCAGGAAAAGCGTCTTACTATTGATATTATACCTTAAAAGTAATACGAAAGACCAACTGTCTTCTGCTTCGTTTCCTTCCACGCAGTTTAAATTGTCATTGGCTAGATTTATTACTGATTTGTCAGTGAATCACACAACAGCCGAATCCATTGTGGATAAAATGAGAAAATGGAAAGATAAAGGAACAAGAAATGAAGAAAACGTTGGGTAAAAAGCACAGTGACCGAAGACAATTGAACCTCTTCCAGTTTGGGAGAAACGCGGTGAATGACTTTTAACCAAAATGAGGGTACTGTATCCATCCCTAAAATATACGATACCTCACAGAAGAAATCGAAATTTACCACAGATGACCAGTTTTATTGATGAGGTTTGTTTTAGATATTTAATCACTCCTCGGGGGAGCACTTTTAGATTCCCACCGATCCCCATCATTGTTTCTCCAATAAAACGAGTTAAATTGAAAACTGGAACCGAAAACCATATTAGGTGAAGAACCACGCCATGAACTAGGAGAAACTTGTTTCCTGGAGGTGCACATGTAGCTCTCCTGTAGGCCAATGAGCAAGCAGAGGCACGAACACAAAGGCATCTTAGCAGTTAGCCAGACGGTCTGAAAACTGATTCAATCCGTACACGACAGCCGAGTACCGTGAAGCCCACAGTCAATGAGCCAACGATAGAATACTCACGAACAATCTATCACTAACATTTGATTGGCTGGACTTGATCGATAATATAATAGAGTTAGTCCGAATGACGTGAGTGCATGCATGCGTAGTAGCGGACGCAGTATCCATCGGTCAATCAATCAAGCAGGTCATTGGCGTGCACGCAAAATGTTGCCGTGAACTGAAGATTGAAATATTCATTAATTTAGTCTTCTCACAATCATACATTGACATTTGATTTGTTATTGTGTATGAGATAAACGTCACGAGATTTTTTTCGTTACAAAAGTTGTTTGGAACTGAAAAATGTGAATTCCCTTTGCATGAAACTGAGCGATTCATCCATGCTCAAATCTTTGCAACCTTGTCTTTAAGCCCGCTTGGAATAAATCTTACCATTTCTCTTCATTTCGGTTCACATTACCGATGGTCTCCTATGGGACAGTTCTCAACAATCCGGTAGGCAATCGTATCGATTGCATCGATGAGTTACCATACGTCACGCTCGTCTTGTGCCTGACAGGCAATCAGTTGTGACAAGCTGGTTGGAATCCAAGCATCTGCGGATTCCCATGTAACCCCTACTGGCATCCGTCGCTCACGTACATCAGAATCTGTACCGAACTGATTATTAGAGCTGAGCACGATTAGACTAGAACGTTGCGCACCCGCGTGTTTCTTTTTCTCCATGGGTAGAAATTGTTTGTTTGATTTTCTAATCTGCACCATCTGAGGTATCAGAATCACCTGATTTATGGCACTACATGTGTGGTGGCTGGTCTAAGTTTGGAACTATACGGATGAAAAATGGCTCACCTCCGTTTCTTGTTTCTTCCTTCATTCCACCTAGAGAAGATGTACAACTCGAAGATGATCAGAAAACATGTGCTTTTGTTTGTCTGTTCTTCTTCATATACAGAAACAGACTGACGCGTTTCGGTGTGCTGGCTGATCTCATTTGAAAATGCAAACCTCTCAGTCGAGCTTACCGGATTGAAAGAGCAATCTGCTCAGATTTGTCGCAATTATTCACGTCTCCATTCGATGAT
>UZAN01042060.1:0-22168 GCA_900618425.1 Echinostoma caproni
CTGAGCGTCGCAGGGCATTCAGATGTTTGTCAAAGAGAGATCAGATGGATTTTTGGAGGATTTTATCGGATATGCAAAAAAATCCTTATCACTTTGTATAACTGGATTTGCTCATTCCTTCACAACATATAATAACCTATGCAATGATGGATAACATAAACGTAACCTTTGACGGAGCATAATGATCTCGCATGGGCAACCTCTGGTTGTACAAGTTACGACATCATCATTTCAGTTAGAAGGGTGCTAAATTAGCCGTGTCGTTTTCGCACTTCCTACGTCAACTACGATCTACNTTTTACCCGGCGCGGACAGGTCTTTATTACAGGATCACTTCAACACACAGGTTGATGTTTCATGTGACCCATCTGAACATTTTCCACGGCAATTGAACGATGGAGTGCGTAAGTTTTAGATAGAGCAAGTGTCATCTCAAAAGGTAACGATAATGCGGGAGACCAAAGCACTGAGTACCGTAAGGTTCCTGTAAGGAGTGTGATTTAGACTGTGCAACTAGTAAGAAAAGCATGATGAGAGAAGCGAGTGTAATCATCACACCAGGTAGTAATGGAAGTAACCTGTCTAATACCGGCTACAACAGTGAGATAAATAATTCGCGATAAATTACCTGATGCTTCAAAAATTTTTCTCTAAATGCAAATTATGTTTATGGTGTCTTTTTAGTGCGAAGGACACCAATGATTTTTCATTACCCGTTACTAACGTAGGTTTCTGCTGTCTGGTTTCCGGATTTAAAAAGAAAACATTTTCGGAGCAGATAATGGGAGTGAATTCCAGTATGTTTTCTGTCTGAGCGGAGTGGGTGGGCGGTCACAGGGTTTTGTGCAAGCAGTTTGAATATTGTAATGTATACGCAAGTTCATTCAAACTGCATACACCAAGATCTAGTCACCCAGATCATTTGGAGCCCAATGTCAAATCGTTGATTATATTTAATATATCAATAGCCCTTTGCTGCAAAGTTCATTCAGAGCCGTAACTTGAAACACACTGACCTGAATTTATTTGCCAATAAAACATAATTGTTGAAATGAATGCAAAAAGAATTGTTTTTTATGGATGATATCTACGAGCAGTACACAGCAAAACTGGACGGGATATCGTGAGTCAAGCATGCGGTACTTGACGACGTTCCAAACGTAATGATCGACCTTCCACGATGCCAGCGTTTTGTTTCGTATATAAAAGCAAAATGCAACACCCTACAAGCTACTCTTCAACGGGTCTCATTGTATTTTCCTCCCAGTACAATGAACACGGGAGAATATTTCCAGGATTAGGCAACCCTTGTGCTCCGCACCTCGCCGTTATTCCGTGATGGCTCTTCCGGCATTCGCGTTTGAACACCGGAAGAAGATGGACAGCGTAAAAAACAGTCACATGGAATGTAGGTCACGTGTCACACCTATTGTACCAAGTTAATCAAATGATTACTTAGTTACTGATGATACTGTTGGCAAAGAACAGAACACCACTGTCACTTGTCTTCGATTTATAGTCTGCATACAATTTTTTCACATGTATATATATTCATCTTTTGCAATGAAATATTTCAGTATCGGACCGATAGAACACCCGACATAACTATCGTCTAACACAATTAGCCTGGACCAAATACAACCATAGATGGATGCACTCAAAGTCCTCATTCCTGACTCTTTTGAAATCAGTATTACTTTATTATTCACTGGTGAAAAAGAACTGTCACAAATTATCTTGTGTAGTCGCAAAAGCACTTCCTGTGCAAAATTTTCCCCAGAGAATGGTTTTATATTATCTGAAATTAATCCAATAAATCTTGTCAAGTACATAGAAGACGAATTAGTTTATTATTTGGCAATGTGCAGCCACTCAACTTACTATTCATATATTTACGAAATCAAAAAATATAGATATGTAGAGAAATCGGAATGCGGAAAATGCACCAATACTGACCGAAATGTGAACACCATCTTATACATCACTTCCACGATTGTCTACGCAGATTTGAAAAACTTATTTCTCACTGTAGACAACTCAATTTTATTACTGTCCGCGCATAATCGCTACGATTGAGGATATATTCATACAAGGGTATATCATTTGTGTCAAACGGTGGAACACGTGAGTACCGCACACTACCTGTCGCAATTTAATTACTTTGTCGGTACCTGAAATACACTGATATGGTTTGATTTATGATAAGTGTTTCGTTCAACAGGCATGCAATCGCACTGATTGAGTGCGTTCCAGCAAACCGTTTTTCGAGAAAAAATAGACGAAAAGTGAGAAATGAGATAGGATGTTGGTGAATGGAAGCTCCACTGTTTATGCGCCGGTGTGCTTTTTGGATAGCTGTGGTAAAACACATCAGTTCAATAAAATGCCGTCGCGGAATGTACGAAAATAATATGCCAACAGGGAGATACTGGCAAACAGCCCTCCTCATAGTTAGTCACACGCCACAAACAAATGAGGCTTGTGAACTTTTAAATGAATATTCACAGTTTAGTGAGAGATACTTCATACGAGTTCTAATATCACTCCGTTTGTCAAACCTGTTGACTTTTATTCTACTTGAATTCTATTCTAACAGCCCGTATTCTTCAAGAAAATCCGCCAATTGTGTTTCCTTCCACGGGGTCAACAACGGAGGCGTTGTTTCACCTATCTGTATTAAGCGGCGCAGCCGATTATTTTGTGATCATTTTCCTAACAAACGACGATCGTAATAAATCTAGCTTGCACACCCATGAGCAGTTGCATATTGTAACTGGCCTGACATTTACTCATTGGAGGTAAATTGTATAATGGTTAGCTTCCTGCGATTCACTGATGTGCTACAGAGAACAATGAAATCTACTTTCACACCAGCTACTGGATCAAATAGGGCAGTATAGTATTCCTTAAAGCAATTTCCATCGTGACGAAAAGTTGAGTGTCAGAGATTGTTGAGTTCTCTTCAGCGCTACATTAAAGACAACCGGTATAACATCAGAACGTTTCTCTCAAATCTTGGTGAACCAACATTCGAGAGCACATTGATCAGGTGACCTCTGCTGTAGCATCACACCAATCATCGGACGGGTGAAGGAACAACAGAATCTTGCCTAAACCGACGGTTGGTTGCTACATGTGGGACTACATTTGAGATGGTTATTTTTGCAGTTTCAGCATCTGAATTATACGAAGTCTTTAAAACCACTCCTATCGTAAAGTCAGGAGAAACAAATTGTTGCTCCGGATCATTAGGACACGTAGAATGCATTCCGAGCATTTATCTGGTGGCCGAGTTCCACCGCTCTTAAGTTGATACCCGTGACTCATGAACCAACGTAATTAAATGAGATGTGGTTTGCCCTTGCAGTCTTCATCCGTCGGTTGATCCAATAAACAGAAATAAGAAGCAAGTACACTCGAGGATGAGTTCGAATGTGTAGCGATCCTTATAAAAGGTTGTAATCTGTTATTGAGTGTGACTGTATTTCATCGGCGAATTCTCAGCATCAGGGCAGATTATCGGCTCTCAGTCTTCCGGTGGCGTTACGGGATTTGTCTTGATCGATGATGAATCAATAAACGGATTCTCTGCAACGGATCGATTAGATCTACTGATTTACTATCACCGAATAACGCGCAAGATCCAGTAATGGCGCTCTCACAAAAAGACCACTTGGCTTGCTATGGTATTTTTCACAACGGGTTAAACAAATATACAATACGTAAACCTTAACCGTATTCCTTTCGGATCTTTCACAAAATAATAATTCTAGACAAACCGAAATGGCGAATAAATAACAGGACCACCTAGAGTTAAATTGAGATTTACAAGTCTCGGCAAATAACGGTAAAACACCAACCATTCAGGCCCAGGATTAGGACGCGGATTAGACTGTAGATCTAAAATTATAGCTGTATTGTTAGAAAATCACACAAAGGCAGAATGGACGATTTTTTTTGTGTGGCAATAGAAGTGACCGCGCTTCTCACTAAATCGCCTTGCGGTTAATGGGTCTATGAGTATAACTGAAACACAATCGGTTATTCTGATAACGAATCATGCTATGCTGTTCGCCTTTTCTCTTTTATATTCAATACTCACGTTTGGATGCTCCAGATTGAATATGGGCAGTAATGCTCTGAGGTTTTGCATCTGATTTGACAAAGTGAACACGTCACAAACGTATTATTTTTACTGAGCTGTTCTCTTGATTGCCGCTCACATTATTGCTTTGATCAAGCACATAAAAATGTCACCTGGAGTGGGACCAAGTTGACTGACTCTGATGGAACTTTATCTATTGGCCCAATGCTTTTGTCTGAAAATGGAGACCTATTTATTAGCCCGGCAACTAAATGGGTGGTTTGGTAAGTTTTTGTGTGGTAAAATCACAGATCAAATATGCATTTTTTGTAAACGGGCTTGCGAATGATGAAATGAGTTCAAAGAGACATCAGCGGGTCGACCGTAGTCAACAAACTTTCACAAAACTAAATTCTGTTTTGTTTTGCGTTACTGCTTTACGGTTTTCTCCTGAATTGAGGAGTTTTAACCAATCAGTGGATCGTTTGGGAAAGGGATGCAGTTATATTTTAGGTGAAAACGAGAGAAACATTTGAGTCCGCAGAACCTTCGTCATTTTCCTGATTATTTTATGCAGACACAGCCGGGAAAGACTAAAATATGTTTTTTCTCTATATAGTATCAGACAATTATGCATTCAGTTTTGGCAATGATACTGTATGAAATAATAAAAAAGCTAATGTTAACAAATGTGAGAAACAAAGGAATGAAGATGAAGTTTTATTTGGGTGCATAGTTTTCCCGTAACGAATTCGAATAATGAAGTCAAAAACAGGTTTGCGCAGCGTATCCTCGATCATTTCACTGCATCTGTACACTTGTATACTGCAGTCTATGTTTTATTCGTAAATAGAAGAGCTTTGCATATGGACCTTTCCTTTTTCTATAGCTGCCAGTAATTAACTGTGCCGTATGATTATAGAGATTCAGATAGTATGAGCATGTGCGAGTATCATTTTATGCTGTATTTATCAGTTTCACTGGATTGATTTCATCAGTACCAGTTGGTGCTCGTCACTGTTACTGGATGAAGAATACGTTACCTTAGACACCGAATGATGGTCTGACGATATCCCTGTCATAAATGTTCATCGGGCAAGTCCGATGCACAATCGCTGTAGTTTGGCTGCATTGCACTTTTACGAATTTTTAGCATACCAGACAAAGCGCCGCGAACAGTTCAATTTGCCAGATGGATCGCCTATTAGATCCACAGTATTTGATGGCTACCTTCCGGTGTTCACGTGTCATCCGCTGGAACAAAAAACACAACAACATTCCATGACAAAACTAACATTGCAAGTCCTTGAATAGCTGTTTTTCTAAAATCCGCGTTGGACTTTAATACCACAATCGAGAAAATGTTTTATCCATTCAACTCGAATCTTTTGATGATCCATGCATGTTTTTCGACTTATGTCTTACAATATTTTTGATTAACGCTGTGAAACGGACGCTACTTCAATAAAAGACGCGCAATAAATCATCCCTTATTAAAGCATTTTGTTGGAATGTATCTCCATAGTAGCACTAATGGACAGTAAAAGCATTATTGTGAAGCGTGTGTCATTCTTAGTTGATGATCGTTGAGAATAGAGATCGCTGTCCACTCTCAGTGAGTCTATCTTTTACTTTGATCGCCTAATGTTTTGATCATCAAAAGCATCAAAGAAAATGAATTTCCGTTCGTAATAATGCAGTTGGTTCTCACTTACGTGACTTTTGAAAGCCGCCAGTTGGCACTTTTATTTAGCGCTTACGAAACTCAGTAACATCTTTAATGTAAAGAAAAGTTTAACCCATAGTAGGTTGATCTTTATTCAGAAATGAAGTAGTACCCCTCATTGAGGTCTAAAAATCAGCAAGCAGCTGTACAACGGAACATCAGTTTCTTAAATATTCATTTATTAGGCTGAGCTGCTTAAAGAAGTTCATCTCACTTGCTGTCACATAACACCAAATCGGTTTGCTTTATGTGATAAACTATATTTGATGCTGCACTATTGAGCATCAATGAAATATCCACTATCTCTAGAGCAGTTAAAAGAAAAGGATTATCCAAGACAGAGTGATTATTTATATTGTTTGGAGCATACATTATACTTATTTGAAACATATTTTGCTTTTCTTAAAACAAAACTGGTTTAAATGTGCAAACGTGTTGCGGTATTTAGAACAGGAAAATGAAGCTGCTGTTCGGAAGACCCCGGAAAGTTTCATCGAGGTATTTTTGTTCACTTAAAACATGCCGATTTTCATTGAGGTGACCTCGACTGAAATTGAGTTATTCCTAGTGTATCGGGTATTGAACATGAGGGATCCAAATGAGCCCGTGGTAACGATTTATTTTCAGTCAGACACAAACACTTTTGTTTTCACAATGTTTGTCGTTTCGAAGGCGTCTTATGGTTCATGTCAAATCACTTTTTGTTTCTTTGAGATTCGTTGGGATAAAGTGAAATGTTTTCCCACCGTTAGACAGTTAATTTCATTTGGTCTGTATTTAATCCTTTCCAATTGTTTGATCTATTCTCAGTCAAAGTAGACATTTACTGTCCATAAGATGAAAATCCACGCATTCAGTGAAACCAATTAAGTGATTCGATCGGTTCAATGCATTTGGTCCGAATATATTGCATTACCTTCCTGCCATAAAATCCATTGCTTTGGTTTCATCAGCTTTCTGGAAACCGCGTGAGATAACATATACTCACAGCCACTAATGAAATTCATGTTTTGGGTTAAATAGACCATCCATAATTATGGTCTTTATCGGGATATAACATGAATTATTTCATTCCTTCCTGCTTTGTAGGTTTTGTTGTTCGAGGATCGATCTCATTTTGTTCGTTTATTCCATCACGTGCTTCGTATTAGGAGCCCGAATATCTGCCATCTAATTTTCGCCTGCCCTGAAAGTGGGGCCAAGTTTTGTCATTTAGATTCTAATTGAACAATAGTTCCAGCGGCAGTAGGCTGCATCCCGATTGTGGTTTTATCGAAACGATACTGTGCAAGTCTATAGCCACCGAGGCCTATCCTCACAGTAAACAATCCTGGTTGTGGGATAATTTGACCATATTAATACAACAAATTTGGATAAGCGTAAGCTTGGTCACTAAAAGGCATCATTGGCTGATCACACGGAGAGAAGAGAGGATACTTCTGATCAAAAAAGCAGATCGTAATTAGATAAGTGTCTTCATCAGTTACTTGTAAAAACCTAAACTACATGAAATAATTCACCCTGAGGCTGAGTTGATTCATGAGAATATGTTTTCCAAAAGAATTCACCGGCGATTTGGACTACGATTTCTTCATACTGGAGTGATCGAGGTATGAGCGACCATTACACGCTGGTGGAGGCAGAAGTTACACTACATTCGTAGATGAAATCATGCTGAATTGCAAAACGGAACACGCTGAATCACAGACATACGAGCGGCAGTACGGCCCAGGATCATTTTTATGATACTGGATATGCCTTCATCTGCGATGAATCAGACGCTGCCGTACGTCGAACATTTGATATAAGAGAGTTGACAGTTTGAGAACTGTTGAATAACAAACGGCTAATTATAGAACCCATTGCAAAACACGAAAAAAAACGAAGCTGGTGCACGAATGAGAGTGATCTCTGAAGACGGTACTGCACCAGCAGTCTTCAGTGTCACTGACTTCAGCTTTTTCTGGTAATCCGTGCCTTTACTGAGCGTATACGACTGATGGAATTTATACACCATTCATTAGGAGACAGTATTGATAAATGGTCTCCATATCAATGCTGTCGTATTGCTTGCACGACTATCGTGATCAATGAAATTATTCCGTGATATCATCAATAAACAATGGAAAAAACCCTTTATAAGGTAGTATTTGAGAACAACTTGCTCAAACCTGCTAGTTTTTGATCCCACTGCTTTGAGCTGCTACAATTTTATTGCGAGAATAGAAACCGCATACCTAGCAGAAAATATTTAAAATTGTGAAACAACATTTAGATTTTTCGAAAAATGCAATTTTCGGGACTTGCAACAATGCAAAGGTTCAATGCAGGTGTTTGAAATGAATAACGCAATCGGAGTTGGATTCACAATTAGAAACGTGAATGTACGATGACATTGATAAAACCTGCCGGGGTGTATTTGTGAGTTTGTTATATCACTCAGAGTTCAACCCAGTTCATTACCGCCGTTGGGATTTTACTTTTAGGTATGGTTGTGTTTTCGAAGGCATATATTATACCCACCACAAGTACTTGACCTTATCGGCTTGTGCAATCATTTCAAAGGTTTCATGCCCTTTCTTTGATAATTCCGTTCTTCTTGCTTCTAGACTACGCTCTTTACATTCCCTGGGAGTTACACTGTAGGTATACGAAGCATTACAGATTACAAGCAAACTACCCTGTATACCTTATCCGTCACTGGATATCATGGCTTTTGACAGTGAGAAGGTTAGATCAAAACTACTAACTTTGCGTAAGAATTCATCCCCAGGAGCAGACAACATGCGTCTGCGGACCCTGATGTTGCTGGCCAATAATATTTCTGAACCTCTGGCTGTTCTTTATCAAAGGATGTTCAACCAGGTAGTAATTCCGCAGTTATGGAAGGAAGGGTTCATTTCACCCATTTACAAAGGGGGTCTCGCAGTGATCCCGTCAAAATACCGCTCTGTTACACTTCCGATATTGGCGAAAGTCACGGAAGCTATTGTGGCACATCTGTTGATGGAGTATCTGCAGAAGCATAAGCTTTTGTCTCCAACTCAGCACGGATTTCGGCACAAGCGTTCGTGCACCACAAATCTACTTCTTGCATTAGAAGAGTGGACAAAATCCGTCGATGGGGCCAGGTCTCTTTCTTGAATTTATAAACGACCTGCCACATGTTCTTGGGCCTAATACACTGCTATTTGCGGACGACGCTAAGATCTGGAGAACTGTAACATATCATGCGGATTGTATAGCACTCCAACAAACGATCGATGCAGCCCATCGATGGTCAATCGCCAATGACATCGAGTTCAACGCTTCCAAATGCAGAGTTATTTCCATGCGGCATAAGACTCTTTTCTCCTACGTTATGGGGACCCAAATAATACCGTGTACCACTGATGAAAGGGATTTAGTAGTTATAGTACAGGGGGACTTAGGGTGTTCCAAGCACTGTGTGAGATCATCATCCGTGGTTTTCAAGCAAGTTGGACTACTCAGACGTGCTTTCGGGCAGTTCGAAAGAGCACTGTTCCCGCGCTTGCTATCAGCGTTCGTTCGGCCACACAAGGAGTACGCCCTTAAAGTATGGAATTCATAGTTAAACCGAGACGAGAAGCCTCTAGAACGTCCGCAAAGGCTGGCAACGACATTGGTAAAAGGTCTGTATAACAAGACATACTCTGAAAGACTGCAAATATTGGGACTCTACTCATCCAACTACCGCCGACTTTGAGGGGATCTAATATTGGCATATCACATACTGCATCAACCCAACCACCCTTGCCGTTCTCTGCTGACTTTATCTCATAATGGTCACTCCAAGGGACATCCACTAAAGGCAAAGACCCAGAACAACCACCTCAATTGCCTGTATAACTCGTTTGCAGGCGGAGTGTGCGGCGTATGGAATTCTCTTCCATCTGATGTAGTGTGTGCTCCTACAGTTGAACTATTTAAATCGCAAATTCATAAAGCTTTGGAACACTTAAAATTTCAACATCCGTGAGTGATCATGCGAATCGCTTTTATTTTTATTCTCTCTTTGTGAAGTTAATCAAAATATTCTGTAAAAATCCTATGGTGCATGATCAGCTTTAGTTTTATTAAATCACCCATAATAAACCGTTTACTTTGACTGTCACTTAGGTGAACTGCTTGGCAAATCGACAAAACTGAAGTTTGCGAATCGAGCCGGGTTTCTTGGAATCCAGTTACATCAGAATATGTGTGTTTCACATCGTCATTGGTATAGAGCGATGTGTACCTCTGCTGTTGATGATGCCATTGGTAATAATAATAAGGGTTTCCTGTTTTCTATAGCCTACTTCATTTCTGTTGTAGGATAGCTTCAGATATTTGTGTGAGTGAGTATATATGTATCTGAATGTGAATTGCGGAGGTTTTCCCAAGATGTTTTTTTCTGGCTTGGGATATATGGAAATTAACCTTGCGACAAATGAAGGACGTTTTTGCGATGCCACCAGTATAAGTAGTTCCAGTGAATGATTGATATCCTGTTTACCGAGTGATGGAACACATACTTGTTTACAATCACAAAAAAGCTGCCGATTGTCGAATTGCTCTGTTCCCATAACATCAATCATGATTCTACCTGTTGTTTCATTCAGTGGAACCGACGAATTCCAGACAAATTAACTTGAAGTGTCTTCAAAACTCTGATCTGCACAGTCAGTCTCCCATAGACAAAAGTCCGATTCCCCAAGACTGATCACGAACTACTTGATACGAGTTAGGCAAACAACTGTGAATGATGAAAGTTGTTTTGCACATTCGTGCGTGAAATAAGGTATACTCAACAAACGCACTTGATCAGTTGTTTCTTATCGTTCAATCTCGAGTTCAAGTGTGGAGAAATGGTACACACTCAAACAGATTCAGTCGGATTGGGTTCGTTGCTTCCACGGAGCAGCTGCTGGGTGGTCATTCTGCGGGTGCACTTGCAAACTATGACATGCGATTGGTACACATATCAACAGTACGCATTCAGTTTCACGTGACTGTTTAAACCTTGTATAGGTCTTTTTACAGTGTTCTCCAAAATAGTTTTGATGATCTGCTATTGCAACAAAGACATTCAGATTTATGGCGTAAACTGCGATTCCTCCAGTGAATAAGGAAGTTGAAATTGAAGTCACATTGATCGGAAATAGTTACTTTTAGTAGTCGGTGAGAAAATAAAACGGAATCTGTTTATTTTTGGTCTTATTTATCAATTCATGTTTATTCAGATCATTTCGTTATACGCATGACACTCGTTGGTAAGTCGATCATCAGAATAGTGGTATTCATAAGTGCGTCCAGCTTTTGTAAGATATCCTGCTTTTCAACTCTGATTTCGGTATATTAGACCATGACATAATTAGAAACTGATTTAGTGACCTTCCAAAATCATTACCTCCGGACACGTCGAATGTTAATATCTAGTATCGGTGCACATCGCAGTCAGAGGTATGTTATTCACAAGCACATCAAATTTCACTTTCTGAATAAATGGGGTTGCACAGATCTAGGATTCGGATTACTAGTTTCTCAGAAATACGTCTACATTTGTCGCAGTATATTTACAGGTTAGTATTACTCCGCTGTGGATAGGTGTGTGATGCACTCTATATGAGCATGGTCTAATGCCGCAGTTGAAATGGTTGTATGTGACAGCTACTGGATGAAAGTAGTTTACGTTGATTCAGAAAATAATCTTTTGATTGATTTTCAAATGTCAGATATTGTTAAATTGCTCGTCATAATTCCTTCACTGAAGCAAAAGCAGAGAAAAAATGCAAATTGCCTTGCATTTGATCAGATACTGTTCGGTTATATCCGGTTTTAAATGTTCCTGAGTTGTAGAGGATGTTCCTGTTCGCAATTCAATTAGTGAATGGGATAGACTGTATTCCATCTTAATGGAACTGCATCAATCGATTAGAAACGTAAAATCGCACAATGGCAGAGAGAGAGAGAAAAAGTGAAAATACTATGGAAAGAAAGCAAAACATCTGCTAGTTATTAGTAGAAATGATTATATCGAAGAATGAGTTCATGCATCATTACGTTTGCGGGTGTTTTTTATTGGTCTTCATTACCAAAGATGGATATTGTCTATGCTATCTTCGTTCCTCAGATGTCGTACGTTATTCAACAAGCTTCGTGAATTGGTGAAAACACGTATTAATCATACTTTTGGTTTGCATGAAATGTAAATGATATGTGGTTTACAATATGGCTGCTTAGATATGTTGGCTGAAACTTCTCTATTTGAGGAATGTAATGAACTATCCAGTTGAATCAGGCATGCACTTGTCACAGATTCCCACATTATAGTGATTGTATATTTCGCATATAACTGATAATTTTATAGTGACTTGAGGGTGATTTTTTGCTCAATACATTTGGTAAATTGTCTGATTGGATGAGTGAGAACATCTACGCGAGCAGGCCTACTAAATTTTAAAGGGGAAAGCAAATCTTTATCCCATTGGTGCTATGCACCGCTATTATGAGGTACTTTTAAAATGATCTTCGTGTGATCCTAAAATATACCAATCTGTTTGCAATAGTTTTAGTTACACAATAATATCTTAGAAAATTTATGGTCCTTGTCGTTTCAGCTTGCTGCTCTTTACTAGCTGCAATAAGCAGGTTCACAATTCGCAGGTCCAAATGCAATCGATAGGATGTGTTTCTTGTATCAAACAATTACAACCTGAAACAGCATTTTTTCCATTTGTCCTTGTTAGCCCGATTCAGTGAAAGAAGCCACCGTAAATGCGCCGTTTCACCGTCGTATGAGCCACCAAGTTTTAGAGGATGCTCTTTTGTTTACTCGAAGTCGGGATTGTTAGAATACGCTTTGAAACACCGCTCTCTCCAATCCCTAACATTTTATTGGTCAAACATATGCGAATGAAGTAGATAAACGAATAATAATCTCCATATTTTTTGATTAGTACACCGTTTTTACTTCTTTCATCTATCCCCCTCTTTGACCAAAACTGTAATCTAATGTGCTCTGTAATGCAGTGATTATAATCAAAATGAGAATCTGATAACTTGTGTCGTGTTTACTTATCTATTTGCATATTTGAGGAATGCAGTTGGGAGTGGTTAGATCAAAGTTTAACTAGAAAGTTAACGAGTATAACGATTAAACATGTTTTATCACATTGTAGTGTCTTCCTTATTCAAACAAGCATTAGGTTCTGTGGATTTGGGTTTTTTGAAAACTGAACA
Source organism: Echinostoma caproni (assembly GCA_900618425.1). Taxonomy (NCBI): domain Eukaryota; kingdom Metazoa; phylum Platyhelminthes; class Trematoda; order Plagiorchiida; family Echinostomatidae; genus Echinostoma; species Echinostoma caproni. Next base: position 13,053 of record UZAN01042060.1, read on the forward strand.
ATGATGTAATAATGCACTAATGCTTACTTCACCCTCAGCGGAATTCCAGTTTTCAAACGATAGGTGCTCTACTAACCTATATGCCGTACAACGCTTCGAATATACTCATATTAAAGTACGCATAATTTTATAAATTAGTAGAAAGAAACCTGCTTACCAACCAACATATTCTATTTCCGCAAGTTGATATTGAATAAATCTACCTGTGCACTGATGAGCTTTGTGTCGTATTATGATGATCAATTCAGGCAGTTAATCAAGCAGACTGATCCGTTGAGTCTGCACAAGGGTTAATGAGTTCGATTCGACGGGGATCACTATCTGCTGCCTCATCGAATCTATGTGTTTGTTGTCGGCGAAGCCATTCAATCATATGGTAATATCATAGTACTTTTCCACTCGAATATTCTTGGAATAATCATGAGAGTAATAAAGTAGTGGTGTGGTAAGCACTTTGCTTTTATTACCCGAAAGTTGAAATATGTAATGCATGGAGGGACTATATGCAATTGTATTTGTCTAGAATGTGCAACAAGAAAGTCATTGCATCCGTATGACTTCCTGCAGCAGAGAAAATTAACAATCGTTTGGCAAACCGATCTACGAGATGAAAGCATTCTCTCCAAACCAATGCATAAAATCTGTGTATGTGGAATGCGACAGAAATGAGACAATAATGTGTTTCGTGTAACACTTACTTTTCTGTCGGGAAGAGAAAACATGGGGTTCCAATTATGGATCATCATCCATTTATGAAGTCAATGGGTGACACATTGATCCTTGATATAAAAGGTCTGTTTTTGGATATGGAGCATTGCATTACCCAAGTATGTCAAACATCGTCCGGTAAAACATTGTTTTACATTCCAGCCGATGAACTTCATCTTAGATGCGATTTCTATAAGCAATGCAATATACGTTACTTGAGTAATGAGTATAAAAGCTTCACGTAGTCACCAAAAGGAATAGTGGGTTGAAAGTCGCTAGGCTATGTACGTCTTTGTTATCTCGCATCATGAGTGTGTTGAACATTTAAACGGACTTATTGGTACACAAGCATGCTACAATTCAGCTTAAATGTCTTTCACGAAGCAAACGTACTTAGTTGTACATGACGGCAGTATACAATTGTGACAACAATTGTTTCCCCTAAGAAGCATCCCACTTTGATAGTGATCACCGGTAGATGTCCATGTGCAAACAATGTACCAGAACCGGCAGGCATACTTTCTATTATCTTTTTGAAAAAAGTTTATTCCAGTTTTCGTTATGAATCGTCGCAAAGTTTCATCTAGAATTATTAGGTGAATTTAGTCGTGTGAGCAACATAGGAAGCGTACGCCAAAAACCCGGGAAGAACAGTACAGATGTTCCGGATCAAATGAGTATTTTCATTACCTTTTCAACTGGGGATCGATCCGGAACAGTCACGGGAAGAACATGAGTATGCTGCCCTTCTGACCACTGGGATGGTGATCATACACATTTTAATTTTACCAATACACTACTCAGTACAAACCATCTTTGTGAACTCGTTGCGGTCCTCACATCGTGCTAGCGAGATAACAAAGCTTATTAGAGATAACGGATAGCTTGCTTGTAACATCAAGTTTATCTAAACAAAGGCAGTAAACACAGGTCACTTGAAATTTTCATCCTCGTTCACCACAACTTTGTTTATGGTCATCCATCGAAGCAGATGTGCACATTTGGTATTTTTGCGAAATTTCAATATGAATGTTTAGCACAAATCTCTCAGGGGATTACGTTTCACAATAGGGGTCACAAACTGCTTGCAGATTTATTACGTTGTTTGTGTACGGTACTCAATTTTTAAGTGCACCCACTCCGGTAACCTCCTTATCGGGTCTGGCGTTTAAGGTGAGTTTCTTGCAAAGCAAACCATCGTGCTTTTTCAAGGTTCTGAAAAGATATAACAGGTAATTGACCGTCAACATCTGCCTACTCGCTCTTGTAGATTAAGTCGTGATGAACACAACATGAAGAGAATATGTTTGTAGTTATTAACCACCTTCCAGGTCCCACTGTTTTCTGTGTGTACTTAAACTGATTATCCTATTACTAAATTTAGAGAAAAGCATCTAATTCGAATGAATTTCGGCATACTTAATCTACTTTAGTTTTTTCTCTCAGTTGCCATCGTCTCGATCAAAGTCTTACTTTCAAATGCATTTTTTGCAGTTCCAAGCCAACGTTGAGAACTGTCTTCTAATTTATTTATGTTACGTGTTAGCGTAAGAAAACTGATAATTGTGAGTTGGATGACAATGCATAAGTTTTCAATTTTAAACCCTATTTGTTAGTTGGATAAAAATGGAATCTAGATCCATAGAATGTTTATGATAAAACATTTTCTCAGTAAAAAGACGAACGGTGTAACCATTCTATCGGGTTTCTTGATGTAATTGCGTCTCTACTGATCGTAAAGTTCTAGAAAACGGAGTGAAATGTGACCCACTGCAGTGAACAGAATGGTTTTGCTGAATGAAACTTACCTAAAAATGAACAGAACTTACTGTTTAACCGATTTATTAGAGTGACAATGTAGAAACCTTCCATGTACAATAATCGTATGCTAGATTATTTTTATGGTGCACATTTTTCTTGCTATTATATTTGGAGTTAGGAATTTGTATGATGAAGCAAATGCAATATAACGAGCCAATAGTTATTTGTGCTCCTATCAAAAATGATTCAGTCAACTCAAGTTAAGTTTTAAAAACAACGAACTACCAGGGGTTTTGTGTGATTAAACAATACCAGCCTGACTGCAAGAGATTATTCTCAGTATTTACTCACGGAAAGGAGGTATTACTCGGTGTCAGTAACTGGTTCACATACGAAATTGTCTTCGGTAGTTTGATTTGTAACGCACTCTGTCACTGGTTTTAATTTTCATCAACCACAATTGCGCCATAGTGTTCATTCTCCGGGGTGAATAAATTGTTTGCCAAATCAGGATAGAAATGAAGCCTCCAGAGTAAATTTCTCTCTTTAACAGTGAAGAGCTTAGCACTAGGTTGATGTAACAAGCGAATAGGTATAATAATTTAAGGCCATCTCCATTAGGGAAAACATATCTCAGACAAAAGTTGAAAACATATTTTCCTCTTCCGCCATACTCTTTCGAAGCTTAGATGGACATCAAAGAAAGGTAAATACTGTAAATCATTTCTTCATATTCGTATTTGAATGCTCGAGAATATTAAAGAACCCAGTAAATAAGCCTTGGGCCGTGTCGTCTGAGTCAAAATCGCACGTTGCGGTTGTTTCTTCTTTACGAAAGTGTGACCACAGAACTGCTGTAGAAGCTTCACGGAAGATGAGCAAATAATTATTTATCAGAAAAGTAAGCCCCACGACTTTCTGTTTGACTCTGTTACGGGTTGCTTTGCTACCATTCTGCAAACGAAAGGAACGACTACAACTAACCCTAGGTTTTTGGTAAACCAGATCGAAACATTTGAAATCTGCCTTATATTTATTTAGATTTGTGTGGCAAGTAGTTTTATGAACCGAAAGGAAGCACAGAGTTGATTACATCCATGTTCACTTACTTCTCTCATCAACCTTTTGTTTCTTACCGCTCAGGTCGATCTTATATGACACAAGGAGAACAGAAATGCAAGTTTTGTGGGGTAATGATTATCGCAATGGCGATCGGGAATACGCGAGATACGCACAATCTCCACATGTTCTCCTCTCAATGCTACGGTCAAATAGGAGTTTTTGGGTGCACAAACAGATAAATTGTTTGGGCTGAGAAATTCGGCAGTCGGTGAGCTCATACATACTGGAGGTATGTGTATGATTCTTTGGGGGTCAAATATACGTTGACCAAAGAGAACGGAAGGTTTTACCAATTCGTTATTGACTATTGGATTGAAATCGATATCTGTCTTCATTCTTTGATATGAACTCTAGTTTCAAATACTTTCGTTAATCAAAACATTTTCTGCTTTCTTTTCGGTATTTGGGTATCAGTGGCTTCTATCTATCAAACACAGTTACATTCTTGCCATGGCTATTGCTGACAGTTTGATACTTCTCTTGTCTCCATATGATATTTACGCAAATAAATCGTTTCTCTACAAATTAATACGTATCGCGTATCACACATGTCACATCTATGGCACATAATGCAGTCTTCAATTAATTCATGTTTTTAGTGATTTGGGAATTTGAGTTATTCTATGGGTTCAGAAAGTCTCCGGCTAAAATATGCACCCATTGGTGCACAAACGACGTGAGATGAACAGCGCTGGACTTGAATCTAGACGGTTAGTCTACTTACTCCATCCACACTTTCAAATATATTGGAAGCCTTCTTTCAAACACAAAATGTTCCATGTCTTTGGATTTTTGGCTGAATATATGTTATGTTAGATTCTTTCACTCTCAGAGTGTTTTTTAAATCTTTCAAATGTTTCTCCATTCCAATATTTTTTATTATAATGGGCTATTGATTAAAGTCAGTTACTTGCTGTTTGTAACTGACTGAGTCCGATAAGAAATGTACTAGACAGATTGCATCAGTGACATTGAAGGCGCACGACCTTTACCCGGTATTTCGCTTTCTGTACAAGTCAATCAATTTCTGCCGACCACCTGCCGCGACTATCAGGGATGTTCCCACATAAAACACACGAGCGCGTACCGAATGCTTTTTTATTAAAGATTGTTCATTTTTTCCGGTACTGATGCAATTAATTGTGCACACAAGTAAAATCAACCAATGTGCCTTGTAATTTTAAGTCTAGTGCATTAGGTAGACGCTGTTTCGTGGTACACATTTGAATTGCTATGAATCCAAAGACAGAAAAGCCATTCCACCCAAAGTGTGAGTTTACTACGAGGAAATCTGATTCGCATGGTAACTGAACACGGTATTCATTTTGAATCAAATCTTGATTTAAGTTAAGGAGCTTCCTCGTTCCAGAGAAAATACTTTATATCACAAAGGGATTATTGGTAGTTTATTTTTCATGTGGAAAAAAGATGAATGTCAGTGACGTTTTAATTTACAGATTGTGAACCCTGGGAGGAGCTACCAAATAGAACGGAGCCGCCGGCCGTAGGGATTTTAAAGCAGAACACTTTATACTGATTGCACTGGTCAATCTACAGAAGATTGGTTCGACATTTACTATGCTCTCTCAGTCCTAACACAATCGGGAACGTCGCATTTTATTCAGCCCACTGTAATACGATGTACAGTCGATTGCATCACCCATTTTCAACTGCATGGCTACACAGCCTATCAAACCAAGGGCGTACCATTATTGTGCAAAATATTTCAGAATTTGATATTTGTGACGCTGATTAGTTTCACCAACAATTTGGTAGATTTCAAGGAGCTGTTCCTCTCCGATACCTACGGGTAGATTATGTTGGAAAAGGTATATTACGAAATCGGTGGTCAATAATTGTGTAAATGCTCAACAAATACAACATACCAATTTTCATTACTGTATTAAGATAGTAGGGTGAAAAGAGTAGCAAGTAGGTAAAAGCTGGAGCCTACGAGGCAATGGGTAGTGCCTTTCACTCGAAAAACCAGTCAGCTTTGGTTACAAACCTAGAGGGGAGGAAACTTTGCGGGCTCCAGAAACACACACGTTTTGACAAGTTGTTTTCAGTGGTTTCCTTTAATATTCATCGCACAAATTAGTATCGTTCACAGGCTAACGTGATCGATATCCACACATTTTTTTGTTCGAAAAGATTTTGGTTTTCAAGCTTTTTCTGAATTATTTCTGCCGATGCACAGTGTACTACGTCCTATTTCACAATTCACCATCACGTTGTAGGTGGCGTGACGCCTAATATGTATGAAATACGATTTCTTGAAAATTGGCATATACGGGAACCATGGTAGCCATTGAGCATCTAAACATACCATAGCCTGACTCTAAGTGAAATTATAGAATACTTCCAGTCAGTCAAGCATCAGACCTAGGTGGCACAGATTTCGTTGAATAAAAAAAATCGAACTCCGACGTGAACGTCGAAATTGATTGGCATGGTTCATCATTCCGAAGAAAGGATTCCAAATTGATTTTTGGTACAATAAACAATCATCAGGCAGTTGTGATGCGTACATTTGATAATGGAATTAATTGCGTACCCATTAAAGATTGATTCAGGAGTGCTACGTTGCAAACTTACTGACATTAAAACCGGAGTCTGACTCACAAAATATTCTGAATTCACAATCGATTTCAGTTATTTTTCCCTACGCGTATGCTCTGAACTCTCTTATCCAGTCAGTATCTTTGTCCTTCCGACGAGAGTACCGTTCGTGTCTTTGGTATTTTTTTTGCCCGGTCTTCTCTAGTTCAAACCCAAAACAAAAAGTGCAATAAGATGGTCTCTGAGACAACGTTGTTCAGTACGTACTATATAAAGCACTGTAGTAACAGTCATTTCCGGGTGACATATTTCCAAACCGAAAGAAAGATGAAAAAAGTAGTTCAGTTTTATCAGTCGACCTTTATTATTGCTTCAAATGAAATTGTATTGCATGGATTTTTATCCAAGCATGCATTTTTTCCAGTATCCTTTGGAAAAGACAAATTTCCATAGAAAGGAATTTTGAACTAAGCTCAATGTTTTTTTCGCATCTTATGTCAATTTTACAGTTGATTCAAATCATTTGTAAGTTAGAAACCAATCACGATTTGTTCACCGAGAACGACATTGGTATATCCATCATAAACAACCTCGTGAGATATTTCCCAAATTTCAAATTAATGCATACCACTTCCAGGACCAACTAATGTATCTCTAGGTGGTTTACCAGCTGGTAAATATGCAGATTCTGGTTAAAAATTCTGTATTTTTATACTAAATGTGCTTCAATGCTGAATGGATTGTTTCGGAGCACAGGAACAAATCACGGCAGAGTTCTATGCGAAAGTATTGCATTTTTGAAACCCTTTCCAGGCTTCTTGCAGTTTGAGATGAAAGATAAAGCTTAAATCGTTGCTGAAAGTATGGAATTTCAATGAAAAGCATTTAGTATTTACGGTGTAAGTTATCCGTCTTCCGGGTGGGGGTGACCCGGTGGTAACCTCACCAAATTATCACCCCGGGGATGTGTGTTCGAATCCCATCACCCCCACGTGACTTTCACCATTGTGTGTTGAATGGCAGTTCTTTGATTGGCTGCTTCCCCCTTCCTGAAAATTGTATCATTGCATATTTAATAAAAGGAAGCAAAAAAAGAAATAAAAGAATAATACAGAGGAGTTTATTCGTTGTTCATTGAAATGGATAACTGCTCATTGATTGGGTGCATGTTTTTTACTCCTCCTGAGTGCACTATATTCCTGCATGAGCTTTGCTGCGATCCACTTAGCTTTCGCCCACGCGTACTTCGCTTTCTGGTATATTCCACAACAAACAATCTACGAACCATAAACGTGGCAATTTAGTGAATAGTTTGAAAATTTCAATATAATAAAAACAGATGAAGGACCACAGCCAAATAGTTTTGTGCATTTTTATACCCTAGGAGATTTCGAATATATTCTTTTCAGTAAATGGTTCGGGTGTTGCGAGAACTCGAAAAGATGAATTGATGCAATTACTACTTGGAAACTTGTAGAAAGCAGAAATACGATTGGCTTTATATGCAGCCACGTGTTCAACTATCGTTAATACTCTTATACGGTCAGTTTTGCGCTCATAGTTCGAGTGATGGATTATCGGCGTAGGTAACTGGACTGCCCTAACCGGTTACCCAAAGAAAATTGATCGGAATCCATAGAATAAAAGTTGATGGTGAATAAAGCGGTGGAACTGTGTGCGCTTCATGTTGCCTAGCATTCGGAATCACCTGTTCCCTGGTTCTCGTACAGGAACATTATCGGAGGTAGCCATTGCATCCCACTTTAGAGAATGTTCAAAATGTCGATAAATGTTATCGAAGGGCGTACTGAAAAAGGGAGGAGAAAAATGCAATGCTGGAAGTTAAAATCTCATACGACTTCGTCGTGAGTTGATGTCAAATCCCCCAAATAGATGCATTGGACAAATCAAAACATAAATTAAAACCTCCTACTTAAACACTTCATTCTAATCTGTCTCTTGCACCGAGCTGTTTGATGTCACGTGATGCACCATTTATATTGTTCAGTTCATTTCAGCATTTAAATTAAAATAAGAAGAACTACATTATTTGGGTTCTTGAGATACCTGAGAATAACCAAATCAACCTCAGGGCAAATTAAAATTAATTATTTTTCTCTGACACTTTTGGCTGTCTAGAAGAACATTCAACTTAAATTCACATCAATCAAATGACAGATATCATTTTAAGCACCTGAAGCCTGATTTATGCATATCCACCCAAGTTCTACCACAAAGGATTTTGCTCCATGCACCAAAATGTTTTCTTCTGGATCAAAGTGACAAAACACAACCAATTATTATTTTGTCAATTAAAGTCTTTTTACATTTCTGACTTGTTATTTGCGCAATTGTGTAAATTGTTATCAACACTCATCACTCTCTGTGGCTACTATTTGTTTCATAAAGCAACGATTCTGACTGCATTGTTGTGACGATTATAGTTACCTTTATGAACTTCCAAATCATCATAGCACGGTACTCGTGAACAGCCCATTAACAAATTGGTCCAAAATAGTTGCTCATTATTGCCGCCACAATTCCCAAAACATCAATCATTTATCCTATCGAAGAGCTTTTTGTGAACTATTACTTCCTTTTTTAGGGAGTTTATTTCGTCTTCTGAATCTCTGTCCTCCGGCTGTTTATTTACTCGCCAAAATAGCTTATCTGTTTTGATCAGGTCTGTAAACGCAACCCATGAATCATGTCAGTAACATCTCCTACGTCTTACATTACTTTGATAGATAAGTCGTGTGGAACAGTGTTTGAAAAGCGATTAGCTTCTATCCGACTAACGTTAAACTTCTCCCGCTTAGGGAATGGAAGATGTGTTTGTAATGCTCATTTTACATCAGTCAGTCAAGCAATGAACCTTTGAACAACAAGCAGTTAGAATTACTAAAAATGACTCAGTTAACGAGTTTGTTTGACAGTGGCTCGTTCAATCAGCATGTATCTTT
>UZAN01042060.1:34047-51869 GCA_900618425.1 Echinostoma caproni
AATCGTTTTATCGTTTTATCGAAGAGGAACAAAATAGACTAATTCCGGTCGTTTTGCTTTGCACGAAAATAGCGACCAGTCCACCGATGAAACGGAGTCCGTTTACCGTATATTTACTCATATTAAAACTGAGAATTGATCTTGTTATGGGTACCTGCCTGGTACAAAATAAACCACCTCATAGGTATATAGGTATATATAGGTATAGTTATAGGTATATAGGTATATATTCGTTTGCACGAAATGAGCGAAGGGTTAGACGATTTTAGATTAGATGCTACAATGATAGGATGAAATATAAACATTGTTCTGTCAGAGCTGTCTGAAGATGACACAGATCTGCTCTTTCAGGCTGATACATACAATCCTGTCCACAGGCGAAGCGATGGCGATCGGGCTGAACCGACCAGCACTGTGTTCGCAGAATCAATCTGTATGGACTCCGCTTCTGCCCTCGTCTTAGGTCAGTGCCACTGTGAAACAGATACACCAGTTTCATTTATCATTGAGTGTTTCATCCGACACAACCCCCAACATCAGCATTCGCAATAACTGTGCGAGCACTTACCTCTTCGATTATTACGCTATGTTGTGTCTATATGGTTCATTGTGTACTGGATTGGGCTGATGAGAAGTAGCAAAAACAGATCTGTCTTCCCCACTTTCAGATTTCTCTGACAATTACACAAATATGCAACACTGGGATGTTTGTAAGCGATGGGAAGATTTTCGTACAACCATCAGTTAACAATGGAATGGATTATTCATAAATTTACTGCTTCTCGTTGAGCTGTTTACATTCGATTTAAGATGATTTGGAACATTGGGCTCTACTATAATGTTTGTGAGTAATGACAATTACTTGCTCTTTACAAATCAGTTGACAAAAAATGACTGTTACCAAGAAAAATGTTTAACTGACATTACAGAAGTTGAAAGAGAGTGCAATGTATCCAATCTACATTAATAAAGTGTGACCATCCCAGATCATGGGACGTAAATTGGCGAGCCGAGGAATCCTTTAGGTGAACTCCGAAAGACCGCAGTTGCGTTTGATCGCAAGTGTTGAACACGGCATAGGATTAGATAACGAAACCGTGTTGAATGAATAACGACTGCAGTTCTTCTAAACAATCATTATTCGCGTTAGCTTGGAGCAGCGAGCTGAGATGAGTACCTGGTTTGATTTTAGTTTCCTTGTATAAAAGTACAGATTCACTAAACAGACAACAGAAAGTAGCCATATAAAGCACACTTACAAAATCCATTATTTTCAAAATGTCACTGAGTCGACAACGTATGCACTGAATATAATCAGGGCAAAATTACTCATTGCATTGCCCTCCAAAACGATGCATGTAAAAGAACAGACCAGTTTAAATTGATTGTGAGAGAAAGTCAGAAGCAAATTGTACGTGAACTTTATCCAAATAGAACTCGTAGGCAATGTATAGTCTTGGTCCGACACGCAACATAACGAAATGAGAACTAAAACCTCCTGGAGTAAAGTATATAACGGAATTTTCTGACTTTTATCCAATTCACAAACAGCGAAGGTGGATAGAGTTTGAAAGATGCAATCCTTTCCTTCACGTTCCGTGATTGGTCACCTAAACCATTCACATTCACACACCCTTTCATGCAGATAATCGTGTAGCCTAATCAGTGAGTCACGTGCCTATGGAAAGATGGCACGGAAATCGTTTTGGTTCCCTTAAATCCCAGATAGAGATAGCTTTTGGATGAAAAAGGTTTCTGAATCGGTGTCGGAATTGCAAAACGCACGTCGCAATATGTCAGCATGCATATACGCATTGTGACTAGCGAATCGGATCATATAAAACCGGGCTTCTAGTCAAAGGACATCTCAAACTCCATGGTAGTGAACTTAAAAGATTTGCCCAAACCGTTCAGGTTTAGTGAAGCATAAAAGTGGCAGTTACATAAGTTGGTTCTCCACTAATATATCTAACATATATTGCAAGTAAACCTGCAAATAAATTGCTGAATATTTAGATCAGAATAGCTTTTGAATTATCGTGGGCACTGAATCGCCTAATGACTTGCGCTCTGTGCATCTGGTCTACCATAAATGTGAGTTGGAAAACTTATATCAAATAGCCATTTTGGACTGAAGTTCAAATATACATTTTGGGGGCAGAAATTTCATTACTGACTTCTTTTTTGATGTCTGAGTGAACTTCGTTAATTGGATCAAAATTGTGAATTATGACTCGAATGATTAATCTTGACGACAGCTCACCAAATCAGACAGTGCGCTTGTGTCCTCGAGCAGGAAACATCATAACTGGATGTTACCAGCACGAGGAGAAAATTTGCACACATTGTCTCGATCGCTTTTTTTTCTTACCCGGTGTATAGACAATGTGTGTAACTCCAATGTCATATGATATATGATTATGCACTCTGCGCATTTGATCCACAAACACTGAAACAGCCGACATAGTTTGGAGAATCCTAACGGTCTCACGCAAAGTTGGTATCATTGAGTGATTGTGACAGATCTGATGGATGTTCGAGGTTGTAAGTATTCTGAAAACAATTTGATGACTTTCCAATTGAACTGCATTAAAAACCAATTTCATTCAATTCAAGTAAATCGAACAGTATGATAAGTGAAATCCACGGTGGACATGAAAGTCTCAACGCGTCAGCTACAAAAGACATGATTTCTTTGGTTTGAATCATTTTGAACAAACGAATTCAGGAAACAGAACAACGTGTTTCACGTCACTATTTCATAAACATGTTGAATCCACTGTTCGAAAGAAAGATAATTTCGACAATAGCTTAGGATATAGGCGTTTCAGGCAAAATGAAAGTATTTTTTTAAGTTTCCGAGATTTAACTCAGATGTATTATTTTAAAGTTAACAAGAGCATCTGGAACAATGTGATTACCTAGGTAATGGATAATTGGAATTCTGGGTGATTGTGTAATTAGACTTTAGCTGATCGTACTTTCACTGTTATCCAAAACAACTGTGAATGCCCTTCACGAAAGAAGCGAAAACAATTTGTAACCGTTAGATAAAAAAGTGTTAGAGGTTTTGGGTACAAGGTGATTCACTATTTTGTAACAGTGCATATCATATCAGAAAACCAAAAGAGTAATCGTCTTTTGGCTTGTCAAAATGATTGTGATTTAGAACTTACGGTGATTAACCTAGTAAAGCTCCTAGTCACGCTCCGTTCTAGGAGGATATGACAGTAGTCATTCGTACAAAATAGAGTTGATCCACAAACTGTTCCAGGGTATAGTTCATGGCAGTAAAATGGGTTGGACTGTTTAAACATTTTTTGATCGTTTGAGCCGGCGTTGTTTCCACGACTGTTAGCCACAAACATCTGTCCATAAACCGAGAAATCAGTTCAGGCCTGAAACTTAGGGCTACAGCGAGATCGGAGGGCGCTCGACCATCTGCATGGAATGGCTACCAAAATGGTCAAAGGTCTACATTCCAAGACCTATGGCGAACTATTTCAGCTATTGGCGCTACACTCGTCTCAATATCGTCAAATCAGTAGTGAAATTATCTTACTGTATCAAATCTTCCAACAGCCTAACCATCCATGTGGATCTGTTTTGGTTATATAAACCACTCTTCACCTCAGAGGGTATCCACTGAAGTTGGAACTCCAAAAGAACCGTCTCGACTGCAGACGCTATTCGTTTGCAGTCAGAGTGTGCAGCACAATTCACACTTCACGTGGTCTGTGCGCCAATATTAGCATCTTTCAAGCGTCAGCTTGATGATGCTCTGACAAACATTATGTTTCAACACCCAACTACATAATATATTCTCCTGTGCCCGTCACAAACATTGCATTACTCTTTTACGTGCATGAACTATCTGGGATCTTGTGAATCGTGTTACGAACCCGAAGTGTAAACACCCTATAGGATTTTACAAGCGAAGTCTTTGTAAGTTTTTCCCATAATAAAAATTTGAAGTTGATTAATTTACAATCATGTAACCTAGAAACCACGTAGAGTGAAGAGATAACTTATTGCCCTTATTTATTTGATAAATGTAATAAAATTGAATTTAGTCAGAAAGAAAATAATTTAGTGTATCACAATCAGCCACTGCTATAGTGCTCAGTTTGAGGAAGTATTTAAATGGAACCCTCGAATGCAAATACCAATCAAGTAAATTAAAGAACAAGGCTGTTTCTGGTCCTAAATCAACCGATTGTAAATAACTGATTGAACAATTCGATGAAACGACACACTAATAAAGAATTTATTGGAAAATGTAATTGTGTTGATCACATTGTTCTGAACACTTCATTGTTCCACGGATAAGTGAATCTGGTATCAAAAAATTGTGATCCCCCATTAAATGTGTTGTGTTTAGACTGTCGTGGAATCTAAGTTGTATCCTTATGATGATCAGTCAATCGAGGCCATCTCTTGTAAAATCAATTATTTTCCTAATGTTCCAAAATACTTAGATACAGAGCTGGCGAGTTTTGTTACGCAACTCAACGATAGGAAAATAATGTCATTTTTGATGATGTACATCTGCGAAATCGCATCTTTTAGGTAAGTTGTTTTTACTTTCTTCAGATGTCATTTTAGAGCACTGACCAATGGATTGAATTTTATGCTAATAAGTGCCTAAATTGATTGTGGAAAATATTCCCGTATGATTCCATTTATAACCTGGAAAGATAGTTAACTACCAGGAATGAATAAAATTATGGTGTGATTTATGAAGTTATTCTGAAAATGAGGCGATGATTTTAGTCAAAATTTGATGTCTCTGAGCATATATCTCAGAGTACTTTGAATTAGCTAGTTTGTTCATTGTAAGTATAAAAAGAGCTCAATTTATCGACAGGATACACGATATCTGCAAATCAGTCCAACTTTGAGATACAATGGAACTCAATTACCCTAGAGAAACATTTTTAAGTCTGTTAGAATGAAAAATTATACGTGTGTTATTAGCTGCCAGTGTTGGCTTGTAGGAAAAAACAGTAGTTTGAATGTGATTTTTTTGACAGTTTTTCATTTTTCTTAACTTCAAACATTTGATGAAGTGAACAACTGTTTTAAACAACAATCTATTACAATCTGGAAACACGTTACCATAAATTCTCGGATTATTCAGTCAATTTGCATTTCGATTGTGGTGATTGCAACATATTTGCTATGGTTAACATCATCAACCAACCGAAACGGTTAACCAACTTCTCGCACTGTTCTGATTATCTGAAATGATGGTGTTTTCTTCAAGACTTCGCTGAAATCGGTCAATGTTATAACCAAATTGAGGTTGAGTACAGACACTATATGTATCGGAAATATGTGCCTCCCTTCCGCAAATGGATCCACATAACGTCGTCTGCTCAAACTCTCCTGTCTCTGACAATTAGTGGGTCGTCATTAACGTCATAAACCTTATTGACTGCTTATTATTTTAAGGCAAAACAGAGCACACAGTTAAGACTGGATTTGGACCAAACCCGGAGAGCTCCATTACTGATGTGATGTGGTAGTCCAGAGTATAGTTACAGCATGCCAGACATCGTACCAGCTGGACCGGAGTTTTCCAATGATGACAGCACAGAGACAACAAAACATGTTCAGGCACCTGGAGAATTATCCATATTGAACGCGAACACACGGTGAACCTATAAATTGAGGGGGTCGGACAACAGACTTGACACTCGTTTGGTCTCAAGGTAATCAATCGTTCTCAAACAAGTGGTTTCTTAGGTGGAAAACCAATAAACTGAGTCAGAAATTTTGACTAATCACAGAAGTTATTGTGACACGAATAACGCAGATACGTTTATCACACAGTTTTTTCCTCGATTGAATTGAATACGGAAAGTCTTTGTCCTAACGAACGTCATTTAAAGATATCTTCCTGTTTCGGCTGGCATATAATAACTATAATAACTATCATAACTGTAGTTATGTAAAGTTCAATGATGAGGGCTTTTTGGGGAACACTTGTACAAAAGAGAACTTTGAGTGGTTAAATTTGAATTTGGAGTCACATTATGATCCCCTTCTGGTGTAACTGACTCGGTAAGCAATAAAACCAGATCAATCTCGGTCCTTCAGTCACCGAGCTCAAACACCGAAAAATTATTTTTTTTATTTAAATTAGGATGTGCCATCGGTACGTTGTCTGTGAAATGAACAGTAATCCCATTTAGATTAGCGTTCCAACACCGAGTGAGTTTTCTGAACGGGGTCAATGGAAATATGAAGTAATGAACGTTGTTCATGAAAACGGAACCTAGTGTTTTCGCGATGTGTGTCGACAGGATTGAGGTTCTCAGGGGTCATTTTTGGAATTTTAAAAGCGGTAATTTGCCTTATATTATTGTCACATTCGAGCCGATCGGCAAACATATAATGAGGCTTGTTGTCATTCGAATAAACATTATGTGGTCTGGAGAATTTATGATGGGTAATTTGCCGTGGTATATAGATTCTGCAATACGAAATTCGCGACCAATTAAAGGGTGCACGTGGCTTTTCATTAGTCGGAGGATTTGGGCAACACGATCCGAACTGTCCATTCACATTTATCACTGTGCCGGGCTCCTGGATATTGATTTTTTTTGCTGCAAGTAATTAGTGGCACAAAACAGAATTTACAAGCTTGAAGGAGTTTGTGATGTCACGGGTAGTCTAGGGTGATACAGTATTGCATTGTGTCCTAGGTGGCCTCTTGATATAACTGATTTGAAAATACTGGTTTCTAAGCGCATCCATTTTGTTTTCAACAAACACCTATCTCGACGATACTAAGCATAGTTGCATTGATTGATCGACCAATGCTGTTATCACTAACCCGCTTCAATGCTTTTCCACACCAATTGCACGAGCAGGTAAAGTGGAATCCAAGGGGTACTGTAAAATTCGAGTCGAGATAAGCAGGTCGGAAAATCACATGATGTCTGCGCTGTTTGTAGATGGGAACAAAAGTTAGCGGCCTACCACGCGGTCTACAACAAGTCATTCTCCACTGTGCTTTCAGTTAGTCACATGTATATGTGCAATGGTTCATCTGCTTTCCCTTAATCCCCGACGAATGAAAGCGAATACAAGAAATCAAGAATAATTAACTTATTTCGTTTATGATACACTTGACTCCTTGTTGGAACGCTAGTTTGCTCCAAAAAGTCGCAGAGATAATCACTTCTTTTGGTTTCCATATGTCAGTTGAAGCTATATTTCATTATTGAATCAGTTTGTAAGCCGTACTTGAGTGATTTTCATCATGAAATATTGGAATATCACTTTTTACTAGATTTTATTATAATCATTTTTCGGTAGCATTTATTTATCCACGTGTAATCGCGACCGCCCTCCCATCACTCTGTTAATATCTGTGAGCGGACAAACCGACTAGCACTTTTCAACTGTCACTTGTCAAGGCTGACATGATTGGCAGTGAATCCACAGAGGGCTTTTATCGATTCTGTCCATCTATGATTCCGTCCATTCTACCATCTAAGTGTTTCTACAAACCACAGTCTTGTACAGTCGGAATTTCTCATGTTTCCGACTAATAAACAGATTGCAAGTGAATGCGATCTACGACTATTGTGCCACACAGTCATAGCACTGTGCAGGAAACTCGTTGTTGATCACTAATTTGTTTACCCGGAAATTTGTTTCAAACATATAGAACCATGCAGTTATTACACATTTAAATACTTTAATTCAGGGCTTCAAAAAGGTCTCTTGACTACGCCTTTTTTATTCGAGTATTACTATTAAGAAATCAAATTTACGTTTATTGACATCAACATTTCAGCAAATGGCCAGACGAATCAATGACTCGTTCAACCAGCTAATCTGTTAGTCTAACACCCTACCGTCAAATGACGAATTGTATTTTATTTATACAATACACTCTTCCTGGGTGAACCATTACGTTGTTTTTTTCCTTACTTAATAGTTCCTCAAATTGGAGGCCGAATTTTTAACCTATGTTGGAACTCACGCGGAATGTTCTATCCAATAGGATCCACCTCGGATGAGAATAGAAGGTTTCTTTCATGACTCATTCCTCACAGCCTGTGACCGTCACTGACAGCTGGTAAATATATTTCAGGAAATCAAACATGAAAACTGAAACAATCATCAATCGATCTCGCTATTTGTGGGGGTCAATTTACCGCCTGTGTCGCTTATTATTAAATGTTGACCACAACAATGAACGAGACTCACATACCACACATTCGTAAGTTGCGTATACAAATATATGTAAATGCTTGAAACAGATGACAGCGACATTGTGAAAAAGCTTTTGTTTTTGTCATGTGATCAAGGATAGGGTGCCAGATGGTAGTAGAAATAAATAGACTGATAAATCAAAAGGTATGTTTTTGGTGGGTTTTTGTTGCGGTATAAAGATCTCCATTTGTGTTTTCTTACTTATGAGAATCCTGACCCTGCTCACGTGAAAATAGAATCAGGATGTGGCACCGTGAAAATCCATAGGAGGAAACTAGTCGTTGTTGTTCCCGTGAATCTATCTTTCAACACGAGTTGTTTCTGGGCCACGGAGATCCAAATGCAGAACGTTTCATCAGTGCTACTGCTTACATCTCTCATAGGTTTATAAATCACGCAGTTGATCAATGAACCTAAAATTTATGGTACAGTTCAACGCTGAAGGAAATACGCATAGAACAATGTTGGATCTATGTGCGTGTGCCTGTTTCCGTGACCTATCAAGACCCTGTAGTCAGGGTACGTCTTTGTATGTTACTGGGAAACGTTTAGAACGTAGTTATTGGTCAGCTTCTGTTTTGAAATACGCAAACCCACACACGAATTGGGAACCTCGTGTCATTTCAACCATTGTGAACTCGATCAAAACTAGGATAGCAAAATTCGTTCTCGATGAATAGACACAGATCACCCACATGCAAGTGATTGATACTGATTATTACTCACAGAGGTATTGACAGTTACCTCGAATGAGAAACTAAATACATTCTTTCGTAATATTTTCCTCATTTCGAATGAGAAAGTATGTTTTCGAAAAGGTATTTTCATCTAAAGCATCCATCCAACTTACAAAAACAGGGTAATAGTTATATTCGTATGCTATCCGTAATAGTAAGATTTTGCCGTATAAAAGATCACCGGGCATACACTGATAACGGATTTAATGTACCTGAGGCTTTCCGTTGAAGGGATTTGCGATAGAAAACATCGGTTACTATGACTAAAGTAATCACCAAATATAACATCCAAAAATCACCTATCCGAAGCCTCTTAAAGAAACAGATATCTCCGATGGATCTATCCTGGCCAGGTTATAATCGTCTTCCGGATTTCGTCACAGGGCATAATTATCGTATGCTGAGAAGTCATTGCATCAGGCTGAATTGCCACGATAAGCTGATGTATCAAGAAGCGGTAGCACAGAGATTCATCTCTAACCCTAAGTTGTAAAAGCAAGCTAACTCTATTCAGAAAGTTAGGTTCTGTATACTGGCACTAAGCTGCGCCACTGCACCGGATGCAGGTGAAATGCTGAAAACTATATACATCAAAGTGATTGCTGCACCATATGTTGAAGGTCTACAGCTCACTCGCCGCTCGAACCACCTTCCACGTCTTTTGCTGACCTACGCAACTTTTACCGCTAAAAAGGTCAAAACAAAACTAGTGGCTTTGCAAAACGTGTAACCCCCCAGCATGCATAATTTACACCTAAAATCCCTAATCATTTTGGCAAGTCACATGTCCTAACCGATAGCTATTTTATTCAAACGAATGTTTGGAAAAAAACAATCCCCCAGTCACGGAGACAAACACATCACCTATATCCAAAGGGGGTTGTCATAATGACCCCGTTAACTACCTGTAACCAGTACCTGTCTTTCAGTTGTTACTGAAAGTCATGAAGTCAATTGTGGCAGATTCCCCGATAAAATACAGAAAGACAGCTCAACATGTGTTCGGGCAAATGCGATCCTGCTCCACCAACTTGCTGCTTGTTTGAGATGAAACGACCGGGAAATTCGACGAAAGAGAAAGCAGTGGATATGATTTATCTAGACTTGTTGAAAGTATTTGATCGGGGAATCAACCAATTTTTGTTACTGAAGCTCTGCAAATAAGGCGTTCGAGGGTTCGCGCTTGGTTTGATTAAAGAATCCCCCCGACAACATATGGTGTCAGTTCGTATTTATGGTTCCGTTTCCGGTTGTATCCACGTTACCTGCGGTGTTCCACACGGGTCCGAACTTGATCTCAGACTTTCTCTTTGCATTCATAAATGATTTGCCGAAGATGGTAGCGACATAGTAATACTGTTTACAGACTACGCAAAAATCTGAAACAAGGTAACAGAACGTAATGGCTGTCTATCACTTCAATAAATACTTGTTGCAGTTTGTCGCTGGTCTACGGGGAAAGACGCCAAATTCCATGCTTTTGAATGCGAAGTTTTGTTTTTCGCATCAAGAGTGTATTCTCGTATTTCCTTAGCAATCAGAAGCTGCCACACACCTCAAGTGAGAAGAACTTGGTGATGATTGTTCAAGAGGACTTGAGGTGCTCGATCAAATGCACCAAGGCTTCGTTCGCTGCTGCGAAGAATGACAGCTTGCTCATCTTTTCCGATATACCTGTCACCGCAAGTATAATAAAATAGATAAACACAAGGGCAGTTACCTTCTAAATTTGTTAGATCCGAGTTAGGTTTACTTATTATTTGTCTGCTTTTATGAAGAATGGTCAGCTTAGCTTTCTTTCTACGAAGTGCCAATTTCTCATTCCGATTACCTTTAAAAGATAATTGAATTAGGTTGTATTGATCTTCTTAAATATTGGTTATCTTAGAATGCTCAAATATATCAGCTAAAGAAAAATTCAAAGCTTTGATGCTGAAGAAATGCTCTTCTTCTTGTTAGACAATAAATCCCTACAGAGTGCTCGTACTGTGTTAGACAGAAGCTTCTGAACGTCTGATACTGTTGGGTCGATCTTTTTGTTTGAGACCTGATACAAGATTCAATTTCTTTCGGGAGGGGAAAAAGTAATGTGCTTGTAATCCATAGATACTCAAATTCGGTGGTGAAGGGAGAACGAAAGTATCTCACACGATACGATATTTGAGCGTCTAGTGTGACCGCAACATTACCATGGCAAACATGGTTCCGTTTGAAATGTTTGGGGAACACAATTGTGGTTTCTACTGATTACCGGCTATAATTTCCGGCCTTTTGTGATAAGTTTATTTGGTGGCTGGTGTGTATCAAAAGTCTGAAAATTGCATTGAATGGT
This sequence comes from Echinostoma caproni, assembly GCA_900618425.1. Taxonomy (NCBI): domain Eukaryota; kingdom Metazoa; phylum Platyhelminthes; class Trematoda; order Plagiorchiida; family Echinostomatidae; genus Echinostoma; species Echinostoma caproni. Next base: position 45,349 of record UZAN01042060.1, read on the forward strand.
ATTTTTCTCGGACGGACGAGGATCCACATTATGTGGGCGTAATCTTCTACGGTAGTTAACAGCGTCCGTTTTAGTCTCCCCGTGTACCTGGGACAACTGGTGGATTGAAATGCATACAAACAGGGGATTGACATTATTAACAATCCAGATTGGTGTGATGTCAAGTGATCAAGTGCTCCATGAGAAAGTAGATGCCCGTAACAGTCTATAAACTGGCTACCATTCTTCACGGGCAATGACGTATTTTATTGTCCACTTCATCTCCTTAGGAAAACTCGTTTGTTAAACGATTCGCCATTGCGAATACGGAAATAAAGCTGCAATCGGTGGGGCTGCTGTTTTCAGGATGGAACACAAGAGCATAACAATAGTTTAGCCAAAATTGCATTTCAACTTTTATGCTTTCCCGTAGAACAAACAGCACGGTATGAATGGTTACCCCCCAACTAGAAAAAAAGAACGCAAAATTCATGACCGGTATTACCTCCGTTCAAGTATGTCATTTTCTGATCATAAAGAAAACGCATTTTGTACCGAATATCACAGAAAATGAAAACACGTGAATAACGACTGGTCAGGTGAATCTATGCAGTAAATCAAACATCTACACGTGCAAATGTTACGACATGTGTACTGAGAAGTTCAACGCAGAACGAATAGGTTGATATTTATTAGAACCAACGTATTGCGTCTTTATTTGTTTATCACACAAATCGTCGAGATGGATTGTTTACTGTGTGAGAACCAAGCAAAAGTGCTGTAGACATTTATGGTCTTGAACTCCTAACTGCATCGTATTAATGGAGAATGGACGCTCATAGGTGTTGAAGTGTACGCACAGATGTTTGCGATAAACGTTTCCAGCTAATTGTAGCTAAACTACTGTCAGTGGTGGTACAGCAAAAGAAACCCCCAAAATTGTGTTGCTTTGTATCGATATACAACTAGATAATCTAGTGCGAATCATTGAAGCACGAATGAACATTTACGCGTTATACAAATCAATTCATTGTCGGGTACGGGAATTGTACACCACAATGTCTGTCACCATTCTCATTCAAAGGATTGGGGTTAGACAAATAAAAAATGGAAGACCATTTATGTCTGTTCTATTCGCAGCACAGTTCATTTCCACTTAGTCGGGAAACACTTATTCTTCAAGTGTAAGATAGGGAGCCATGTGTGGAACAATTATCTGAATACGATCGGGTATTCATTGTTTTTGAATCCCTTTTGCGAGATTTTTGCGCGATAAACTTGAGGTAATTCTGATACAAATTTGAAAAGAGGTGGGAAAGAATAAAATCTCCTATGAAGAACATTTAGCGCTAGCATTGTGCAAAACCAGAGTTTCTGTTCGTTCGAATCAATGTGACACAGTCCTCGTCATTCATGTTACTAATGAGACACGTATGTGGATCTTTGCGTGCGTTCTTCCATTCCACTTAACCACTGACAAATATACCCTAGTTTCAAAGGAGATGCGGTTTGAAAACGTTGAATTGTGTTTGTTTTTCGTTGTATGTTCATCAGGGGATACTGCTACCTGATCTTGAAAATTACTGAATGTCATGTAGACACCATTGATCTGTCGTAGAACCTTTTTACATTGTAAAGTTCAGCGGTTTCTCGCAATATGGTTTTTCAGTTAAAAGAAATCCAACATGGCGTTCCGTCTGTAGCTAGACATAACAGCACCATAGGTCATTACCTAGAGGAAAGTAACGAAATGCTTCCACTTGGTTATCACTATTTTGGGCTTAGGTAAAGTCAAATGAATTGAATTGTTTTAGTTGCCAACAGGTTTACATTTCGATTATTTGGAATACGTCCATTATTTACTTGTACAAACACTGCAAGTCAACTTACTCACTTATACACTCCCCCTTTACCATCTAAAATGCCGCCTAATTACGTGCTCATTAACCCATTGAAGACTTTTCTTCCCTGATCACATAAAGCCCCAGTTTGAATGTAAACGGATTCCATTCTGGCAGGTTTGCTAACGCAACCGGTCGTGGCTCAGCCCCCTAGCAAAGAATTCCCCTAGCAGCTTATTGGACGGGGAAAACTCCGCCACCCACCTACACTTGCGTTTCATACAAGCCGAGGTGGCCCATTAGTTTATCTGATCAACAAACTTGTCATCCACTGATCTGATTTCTGGACGGAGCCGAAATTTTCCACCTTATTGTGTGGATGACGCCGGGAAGTCAACCCCAATAAAAGACAAAATGAAAGACTCAGTGAGCGAATCCGAGCATGGAGTCTTGTGTTCACAGTCTGATGCGTGACAGAGGATTCAATTGTCAACACATCCTTCTTCCATTGCATCTGGTCAAATTTCACACCTCATAAAGATGCTCAGGGTAAAATTGATCCACTCCACATCGTGCATGTCTTAATCACTGTGACATGACCAATGGACCTCAATTGGATGCACTTGGGTTAAAATTCAAAAAGTTCAACCCTGAGTGAAACGGTTGAGGAACAAAGGCTATGCGAATAGTTCTGGGAAGTTTGCACGTTCATTTAATCCAGGTGACTATACAGACACCATGGTTTGGGTATAGTATTATTCTTTTGATTGCATAGCGGAAAATATCACAATCAAGTCCACCAAATCCAAGGAGGAAAAGGCCAACCCCCAACATGTGCATATAGAAATAATTGTCCTCATTTCTCGAGGCCTGCGTTTATTGTTCCCGTGTTTACCCATCCACTGAGTATTTGTTACATATAAACTAGTTTTTTTCCCCTATTACGTACCGTTCAAGTATCACTGTAATGAATGTCGAATAGTTTCTGTGGAGTGGAAGCGAAGCAACATTTGGTACTTGTTTCCAACCGGTTCCCTTTCATTTTGTTTTACAGTACTGCGTTAAGTTCCCACCATATATGTCTTACCAGCTCGTGGCAAAACGATTGGTATATTTGTTACAATTTTGAACTGACTTATTTCTTTCAATGGAAACGGATACATTTTGTTAGCAAATAGCTCTGGTAAATCTGTGATTGGTCTACATTGACTGTCACTGATCACTAATCACTGATTTTCTTTCATTCTTCTCATTCACACGTGTTTTCCAATTGTTTTTTTTAATTGAGTGGTTCTGAAACATTTGATCAAAATTGTTAATATTCGGTTCCCCGATTGGTCCACTGACTAACTGTCGCCACATGTTTTTCTCGTGTTATGTGTTAATTATCTGTATTCCGACTGGTGCATGTCCCAAACACGGTGAATGATGTAACATTTTGCCAGACGGACTTCATTCATCTCTAGGTTCGATTCTGAGGAATTATACCAAAAATTTCCCAGCTGAGACACTTTACATTTGTCTTTAAATTCAAACATTGCAGGCATTAAAACAAAAAATGGGCGTCTATTCGTGGTCACCTCTATCACGTCTCTAGGTTAGTAGGGCACCTAATGGCCTTAAATCGTCCTCGCGCATTCACTCGTATTGAAAAGCGGAGGAGCTTATCTGCAACTGTTCTAAACGTCAGACAGTTCGTACTTGACGACGGATTATTACTGAAGTTAGTCAATAAAATGTTCTTTTATATTTAATTATAATTTGTTTTAATCATTATTCTCCTAGAAAAAGAAGTTTTAGTTCTACTCATACGTCTCCTATTAACTGAACCATAAGTTTTCCATAATTGCGAGTGTGTATCGGATAGAAAATCTAACCAATCACCAAACATGAAGTGTTTATCCCCTCCCTGGAGAAATCATCCGTGCCGCAAGACTCGCTTATATTATTTTTTTTTTTAAATTTCTTCTCCTTAGCATCCCTCCCACTTCCCATTCAAACAAAACCTTCATTTCAATCCACCTGTCCCTGTTTTGGCTCAAAAGTTTATTAACAGAACAATAGTCGTACACAATTTGTCTGCATTATATACTTTGTTACGATGCAGTGCAATCTGATGTGGTCATGTATGTTTGCCAAAATCCTCGTACAACGATGCTGTACCGATGCGAATGAATGTGACAACACGCTTTGGCTCAAATTGAATGTTATTGTTGGGCCATAAACTGATTTAGTCTATGTGGCTAAGCATTTTATTTTCACTCCAGTTTGTGTGGAGCGGACACGAGGACGGTAACTAAGATGCTACACCGTTCACAGAGGGACCTTGGTTGATGAATTATGTAATCCTCGACGATCACCACAGTTGCATAAGGAATTCGCGAGTTTGTCCAAAAAAAACTGTATTATGCCACAACGGTCCATCATAAGTAAGTCTTTATATTACTCCCGAATATTCACTAGGTCAATGCTAGAGGCCAAATCTCAAAATCAAGATAGAAAGGGGTACTGAAAATGACCATATGTACCCCTGTCTCAAGATTTATTCATGAATTAATCCGTTCACTACACACAACAGATGAAGCTGCCTAAATTTAGCAATCGGTCAGTTTTTTTTTCAATCAAATGGCCAACAGACAATGATGGTAAGCTGTAAATACACAGTTGTCAATGCCTGAGTAGAAATTATGAAATGTGCATTCTAAGAGGGGTAAATGCTTGCCTCCGGTGATCAAGTGGGTGGTAAGCTTGCACAATATCTTTAAGATCCTGGTTTCGATCCTCAGTTCGATTAAGGGATTTGCACTACTTCTGTGGTCAGACCAGATCAAACTAGCTAAAGAGCACCTTCTAGCACTTTAGGTCATATTGTTTTCTCTCTGTACACCACGGAACTTACTATACAATAGTTATCGTGGTGTTGCGTCTATATACCAACACAGATTCGCTCTACAAGACACGGTTGGCTTGTTACAAACACGCTCAACTGTAATGTAAATCAGCTGTATAGGCATTGTTCCCCAGTTACTTCAAACAATAGTGAGCACTTCAAACATACAGCCCAATGTTCCTGAAAAGTGATCATTCATTGACTTTCTTGATTGCGGATTGGAGAGACATCTATGTTCACAGGGTACATTGGCTTTGATTTGAATCAGCAGTGATGTGAATAACATTGTCTGCGCTCATTACTAGCACAAATGAAAAACCCAATTAGGCATTGAGATGTAAATTGCTTTTATGCGGAAATATGTCCATACATTTATTTACAGAAATATAACACAGTCTGTCCCGGTAAGAACTGGAACGAGCATAGAAAAAGGTGTTTGATTTTTTTCACACGATTGTGTTGTACAGAACAGCTTGCTTTTGTCTGATGTTGTGAAAAAGTACATCTACCCGCCTTGTGCTGAAGAGAAATGAAATTAAAGCTATACATACTCATGGCGTGTTTGTGTCCGTGACTTGGTCTGATCACCGTCTGCATCTACCAACGGGGACGATTCATTTCGTTTCACAGCAATCGCACGTGCTGAACTGGTATGGAGACGATCACAGTGATGCTGTATTGGCTGAACTGGTCCTACCACGCAATAAGTTGATTGGGTAGGACAGGGAGCGCCATGATGTGGACACGATGAATATTCACCGCCCGAGGGTGCCAAATATGAGCTGCCGACGGAATTCGAAACGGTGCGCATAGGTTGGGATCGACTAGAGCTGGTGATTGGACAGCTCGTCGGATGAAAATTACGGGTCGATTCCGTAAAATCCTCAGTTCGGGATGGTGCTGTTTTGCAGGTTTGGACAGGATCTGAGCTAACAGGATGACACGGCCACAACGATTCGTACGCATCTCCTGGTTGGACGGACGACCCGGTTGGAGACCAATGGGGAATACTGCTGCCAGAGGGTGAAAATATCAATGGGATAATATTTCAGCACCGCTTTCATCAATCCGTTCGGGGTTACCGATCTTTATTCGTTTCACCTAGAGCGTACTTTTTGTCAAACATAAACCCCTAATCAAAATCTACAGAAAGGAAAAGAAACTGATGGTCAAATTATACTGTGCAGATAAATGGCAACTGAAGTAGCGTCGATTAGACCAATATAAACTATTTGGTTTGCAATTATTACTGAATAAATGATTCCTGTATTTTCATTATTGAAAGTTCGACGTTGAAAAATAACTGACAAACAAACGTATACAGATTGAACTCAAACCCTATATTTTATATGTGATAGGCGAATCTCAAGGCGCCCAAGAAGGTATGATTCTGCCGCATATTTTGGCAGCAGTGGTTGTCATATGAATCATATTTCGTTAACGAATTCGGTCCTGAACAACATAATTCGCATTTCGAATGATGACGGTTCAACATTAAAGCGCATAAAGTAAGGTTCCATGAGTTTTGTCTTTGAGAACGCCCACATTGGTAGGGATGAATTGTGTCCCAAGTCCCATTTAGCCTGTTCGCCGAGCTTTGCAATTCGCCCGAAAACGTTCTATCACCAGCAGAGCTGACATCATCAATGCTTGTGAGCTACAAGAACCAATTTTTAATAAATTATTAACGTGTGCAAAGCTTTCATCTAAATACTTGTACAAGCGTCAAGGGTTACCAAATACTGAAATGTTTGATTCAATTGACACGGTCGCATCATTTGTGCGCTCCCAGTTTAAGTGGATTTACTCCG
>UZAN01042061.1:7759-30542 GCA_900618425.1 Echinostoma caproni
ATATATATATATATATATATATATATATATATATATATATATATATAAAATCGGACGGTCTCAAGCTCCATTGTAGATCACGGAGTGGAACCGAGGTACACGATCGATACTCAATGGATTTTTTCAATTGTCTACTAAGTCTCTCGTGTCGAGAGCAATTAACTTTCGGCCACCTGTAACGATAGAAGTAACTATCACCCGGACACAGAGAAAAAATATTTCAAGCACTGCAACTCTTCTGGTTAGAAACTGAATGTGTTGCATAACTCAGACATACGATCGACTGCTTTTGTGTGAAACCTGATTCATTAATCTTCCAGAACCCACATTGACTGCAGGTGTCATTTCCTCATTATTTCATTTTTAAATGAATCTGCTGGCTTGAGAATCACATTACCGACAAAAGCTATGGTCGCCCAAAACCTGTAATCTACACGTGCGTTTGTTTCACTTCAGGCGAGTTCACATAGTCAGGATCTGTGGATTTCTCCCCGCAAATGCTTTCATTGGTAAATCGTTTTGCACAAAATAATGACACACTGCAACGGTCTGGTAGCTATGACTCGTAAAACCTATTTGACGTCACTGGTTATTCGTAAGTCAGGAAGTATTTCACAAATACCAACGTAAACCGCAGCATTTAATTGACAACATAGACAAACACCATACAGTATTACAAATAAGGTATTCTCTCGGGAAGCAGACCTAAACGATCCGTGTTTTCATTCACCGTTCTCATCAACAACAGTCAGCAGGCATCGTGTTAATGGAGTGGGGATCATTTATTCCCATAAAAGTTCTTTTCAATGCACGAGATGTCCACAACAGCCGCTTCACATCTGCAACAATAATCGGGGCTTTATGGTCACAAGAATGTTCCGGTGATCGGGCGTGATAGACGGGTGGGGCGCGGATGATCAATCGGAACGGACACACGCACGCACGCGCGTACGCAAGCACGCGTGCACCGCTGCGCACAGCCACTGTGTGGCCAGATCAGGTGACCGGAGCAGCGTGCAAACCCGCAACATCAGCAATACCGAGTCGGTGCGGTTAGTGGCTGTTGGTTATTATTCATTTTGCATCAGGTCAGTCGATGCAAGGGTGATCACCATCGCTGCACAGATTTTATCTTACCGCCGATCAGGTCAGTTCAGTTTCTTCTAGTCGGCAGAACGTTACTTGTGCGAGTGAGTCATGTAGACTTGATCTGTGCGAATGTATTTTTCAGAGTCCGATGCCATTCGGGAGTTTGCATTTCTAAAAACCTCTTTTCGTAACTTTATTTCGAACAAATAGGGTCGATATAATTTGTTGGTGCGTTTGATTCGAGAAGAACGCATATCGGAATAGATAAATTGAATAGGTACACCTGAACAATATGCACAATTTATTCCAAGGGAAGTTTATCAAAATTATTTCTTCTCCACGTGTAAAACTGATGGCTCATGAGTACTTTTCAGATGTAATTCGCTTTCCAATGACAATCCAACGGGCCTAGTATACGTTGTTGTCTTGCACTTGGGAAATTCAATGTTCCTCCAGGTGATTTTAATGCATGTGAATCGAAATATGTTAAGATGATTCTGATGTAGTAAGTAGTATGAATTCCACCAGGATGGGCCCGGGAAAAAATGTTAGACAGTGTTTGACATTGGTCCAGCTAATAAACAAGTGTGAAAGTTCACGATCAGCGATTGTCGGGCTCTGACACGAGGAATGCAACTCAACATAGGATCACGTCGAAGGGGGGGGGGGGCTATGACTTTTTCAGCACACAAATTGATCGAATGACTGTGTTTCTGGAAAATTTATGAGGCATACAACCCGCTGAAATACGGAATTGAATGGGGATCGAAAATGGGACATAATGCACCTCATTTGTATATTCTCTTTCACGTGCACTTGAGGGACTTTTTATTTTGACTTATTTCCGTCTTACGTCTTTTAGCAAGTAATATCGTATGTGAAAACGTATTATTATAACTGCTATGTATCCTGTGCTTGACAAATTAGACGTGAAAAACGTCGGAAATACCTTGTATCATAGGAATCTAATTGAATGCTGACTCCGGAGGTTTTTTACCTGTGGTGTGTTCTAACTAAATATCATTTAACCAATTAGCCACATTGAAATAATAATCGCAACGAAAGTTTGATGCTTAGTTTAAGTCCTAATAACCAATATCTAAGTGAACAGTTAAAAAACAGCATCGGGCTCAGTACATGAAAAACGAGAAAATATAAGGGAAACAGATGGTTCACATGCAACACGAACGTAACTTTTGGGAACACTCTCATTCTTTGCAGCTTGCTGTTGCATCGGACATGATTGCCAAACTTCGAAAAATCAATAAAATTTGAGTGATTTTTTGCTTTCTGCCCCCCTCATAGTGATAACTTTTATGGTCCGTAGGATGAAACTGACCAGGTGCGCAATCACAGTTCAACGGAGATGAGCACATTCGTGAATATGCTGTTCAGATTATCATCGACCACTAAATCACTTGATCACTAAAGTGGATATCTGAAGTTGACAACCGCTTTCTATAGTCTGGAGAGGTCGAACTCAGAACGGTTTTGTTTAGGATCCCGTAGCTTGTTTGGCATCATTGTACAGCGGGGGTGTGATCACGTGTCCAAAAGACGAATACTGTTCACTCGTATGGTGCACAACACCCCCCATTCACCGCAAACCTCAATCACTAATCCTCAGATCCGGTAACACCACTGCCCATTTTGTAGTTTGCTTTTAAGGAAGCTATGACACGAGATTCTCTCAGAATATTGAATCAGCTCTTTCCCTGTTTACGGTCCTCCAAATTGCCTTTTCGACCTCCCAACTCCATGGGCGTGAAACATCCCATGGAAGGACATACAAGAGAAGGTTTTGAGGGATAATTCAAGATAACAGTTCAGGATTGAATATCAGCTTTACAGAATATCCGACCCACGAACATGCTGGTATGTTCGAGAGTGACGCGGGTACAGAAATCAGGTGACACGTGTGGCAATCCGCGATAGCCCACTATGGAATGACAGTAATGGACGTTCGTTTATCACTGACGCTTGACCGTCATCAATCACACAGATGAAGGAGGAATACGGTTACAACACACGAGGGGTTATTAAAGCAATCAATCTATGGTGATTTCAAAGTACTTGACATGGTAAGGATTGGGAGACTGAAGTCCGTATTGATTGTAGGTTCTCTGGTGTTTCTCGCAGCCCTCTTTCCTACGCCTGTTCGGTATTTATAATGTTCACCTATTTTATGCCTGGATGGGAAGGAAATCAATAGAAACCATTAGTAATGCGAGCATCAGCCCTGGACCCCCCGGTTTCGATGCCGTTACAAGAGTGGTCAGTGCAGTACACAACTGAATTCGTGAAACTTTCACTGAACGAGGATATGCACAACTCTTCTGCATAAAAACAATTCCCACATATTGAATGACTTCGAATCATTCTGATTCAAGCTCAGCTAGGCTTGTGACTGGAATTTTTAGATAACACTTCATTAGTTGTGTTGAAAAATGTTGAAAAAAGGTGCACACTAAAAATGCAACACAGAGTAGTGGAAAAGCTCATTTACCTAGGCCAAAAGGTCACAATGAAAAACAAATAGAGAACAAATTAACGAGCGAGGGAAATTTACGTTACATATTACTGTGGATTAATTTCATCTTGAAACAGAGCTACGTACGCATTGCTCCATCCACTCCTATTGATCATTCAATCCTGTGATGCAGTTATCTGTGACAGACAATTATCTGGAGGTTAGCCGTCGTGTGTGTGTGTGAGTGAGTTTGTCGGGGATAAATTTTCTAGTTCATCGAATTCAGATTAGTAGACTTCACTGGCTGAGACACCTATTGTGTATCCCCAGTTACCGTCTGTCACATCGCGCCTTATTCACTGTAGCCGTTCCGGGTTAGAGGAAACCACGTGGAGGTCAACAAATGACGTGAAGACGAGGTATGAGGAAATGCACAGAGTCCTTGGGTAGAGTAAGTGTCAAGCGCCTTCCAGGTTGTGGTCCGAAAGACTCCGCAACTGGTTTGTTGGAGACATTGAAGGATATGGCTGCGAAGCGACAGCAATGGCGTTCTTGTTGTCATTTCTTATCAGGCCAGAACGCTTGAAACAGTATGCATGCAGAGTTAAATTTTGCACTCCGAGTTTTGACCACCGAGGTTCACGTTCTTCCCCCTCCCACCGAACTCCGTTCACCTTTAATATATCCACCACCTTTATATGCACTGCCAGTTTGACAGCGATCAGTGAGGTTCGCTTCAATGTATTTCGCCGAAAAATGATAGTAGTGAGCAGTTTACAAAAGAGGCATTCATAATCATTTGTGGGTGTGAGGTTGATTATCGCTATGAGGTGCTAGTCACATGAAAATTACTAAGAGTCTATTTCATCAACCTACCGGCACCCATTTTTTGTCCCCAAATTTGTTTAACCACTTTACATTGACCAGCTACGTCCCCACTACTTTATCTTGGTTGATGAGGAAATGGGACTGCTTTTAAGAAAAGATCATGAAGTTTCATGAAAATTTGTTCTCCCACGGTTTTGATTTGAGGCTCAACTTCCAGCCCTCACACATTCAGATGTTACTGTTTTCGCGGTGATGGGCACGGCAACTGATTCCCCTGGGATTCGAAACCGGGTTCTATAGCTTACTATTTGTTGTTGAGAGCCATCTGGTACACCGGAAGTAATAAGAATGTGGGAATGAGAAATTTTCCCGTTTGGGTTCGTTTGACTCTAAATGCTGACTTTAGATTTTCCGATGTAAAACAGTCAACAAATTAAAGTTCCTTCTGTCGCCTTATGGTAGTGACGGTGATCAACAGGTTGAGACTATCTTCAGGTCTACTCGGAGGTCAGGTGTTCGAATCCCACCACCGCCTTCAACTAATTCTCCTATTTTATTTAAATGTATGTAAGCACTTTGAGATGTGACTTAATCCCTCATGAGAGTTAATTGAGCAATAATCTGGCGAACGATAGAACGTACAAAATTTGAGAAAAGTACCGTATTTCGAATTACTGTGATGACAAATACATTGAATGTAACAAAAGAAATTTAAACCAAGATAAAACAATTTACGAAAAGAGTCGATCAAAACGAAAAGTTGAATTTGCCTGATGATTTATAGGCTAAGGCTTTGGCAGTTGGAATGTCGCAATCCAATTTGTTAGCAAATCAGTGATAATATGGGCATAAACAATCCTCGGGACCTGAGTCTTGATAAGCAAACAGACATGACAACTTGTTCGAGCGTCTCAGATAGCTGTCTTCAATGCCTCACCCCACCACACAACACCAACTCGCTCAGTTTCGTTTCCTCTCTCTCTCTCTCAGTCCGATAATGAGAAATCGCTAATGTGTTCAGTACGGCTGCATGCAATAGTTGTAAGCCCGATGCTGGGACTGGGACTGATTCAGCGGTCTCCATACTGACAATATCACAATGATTAATCATCAGACCAGAGAGGTAAAAATAATGCAGAATATCTCGTCCCATTTTGGAAACTCGAACATACTCGGATACAGTTGACTTTGAATTCTTGTTCGGGTATGAAACTCTAAGCGGACATCTACGGTTTTGTATTCACTCATTCACAATGAGAACTCCAAGGTTGAGGCTGCATTTAGATGATACCTGACACGTAAACATTCGTCCATCAGCTTCAAACGTTCTTCTGGTGATATAATTAGCCATGACTCCGGCCGCCTGCCTACGGAGAATTCTTTCAAAAATCGGACGAAGTGGAAGAAAACTATCAAGAAGGATCCATGAAAATCAATTGACTGTCAGGAGACATGATCGTTTGTCGGTGATTGCTCCAACCCTCCATGAAGATCAAGGAGGATATCATTTCGACTTCGAATCAGTGACAATCATCGACAAAGCCCGATTAAAACACGCCAAAGAACTTCTTGAGGCTTGAAACTTCAATCAACTTAACAAACAGACACGGAACTGGATCCCGTGTACATGCCAATTCAACTCAAGGATCAAACGACACAGCAAAAGGTCACACCGTAACCCAAGAACGTGAGATTTACATTGAAATGATGAGACCTTGTCAAGTTTGGCGAAATTTAAATAGTGGTAGTAAATAAAACAGAGTTCAAAATTGAGGGAATTAACCCCGAATAAGAATTACTGACAAAAAGCAACCCAATGCTTGAAAATAGGTATTCTATTTTTTCCCGTGAATTCACAAAATAAAGTATTTTTCTAGTAACGAAGTGCTCGCTAATGATGGCCAAGGTTTGCGAAAACTAGTGGTGTCCAAACCATGGTACCCTCTTGCTCGAGCCACTGAACACATCAGGCATTCAGCATCTTTCAGGACCACCAAACTGGTAATTTAAATGGTTTAACTACAAGCATTATTTGATCAATCGATATGGTGACATTGGGTGAATCAATAGTTAGCTGTCTAATTTATGAGAATGATTTTGAGAAAACACCTAGTCCTTTTGGTCGTTGTGACAGCACACGCACACATACCAATCTGTCCCAAGACACGCAATAAATCACGAAGGTGGATGGAACAAATACACAATGATGATATTGTAGCGAGAAGGCAAGCTGGCTGGGAAAACGTCTATTGATCCAATTCAAAAGCAAACAGTGTATGCGTTCGATTATATACAATCAATTTTCAACCGCGCGGCGGGATGATTCATGCCGCTTTCTGTGCGTCATTCCTTGTTGGTTTCGGTCCGCACTTGGGACGTACGTTGCCTCTTATTCGGTGCCATTCCGACTGGTTTGACCCGATCGCAGCGCGAGATGCGTTGATCGACAGCTCCGACATTGTGGCATTCGGTGGATATCTTTCCCGTTAGCTGCGGACTGTCTGTCGGGCTGTAATCGTCGATTCGCTCGTTTCGAGTGGCAGTCAACATTGNCTCGCGAGGCAATTCCCGCCGCTGCGTCTGCGCGTCTGGTCGGATGAACCCCATTCTTGATTCGGTTCCTAGCCAGGATTCTCTTTGTACCGCCTTCCATCACAATATTTGGTAAACTGAAGCTTTGCATGGTTATTCGGCGTTATGCAATAACAAGCAGTTCTCTCAAGTGTATTGGAAAGTGTTGTAAAACAATAGTGTTTAATTATCCGAACCACATCACACAAATCAATCGATGACACAAAATTGAAAATGGGGTTTGAATAAGTGTATTTAAAGAATGCTGTACACCAGTGGTAGGGAGTGATTCTTGATGAGAATAAGCTCAACCTTCGTGATTCGGAAAATCTTATGTAATGGGCAAGGTGTTCATTGGTTGATTTGGATCAATTGGTAATCCTGGACGGTAAGCGAAATGTAACTCTCTATAGAGAAACTTGAATTTATCCAGCACAATGACGACCGGCGGAATGGGATTTTACAATATACCGACGGTACAACACGTGTCATGCATCACAGAGGCATCGTTACTTTTTATTGTGGAATCGGGGTTTTCGAGTAATCCGCTTGTACTCATGATCCCAGCCTAATGGAGATCCTCCAGGGATCGTTGACCAGGCAGATTTTGAAATCCCTTTGCTGAACTAAAGACTTACAATAAACATAAAGTGGGTAGCGTTAGCATCAGGCTTCGTTTAACGCTGGTTTGCAGTACGCAGAAAAGAAGTATTGAGTTTCTGGGGCAAATGGGACGGATTATATCCTACCGGGGAGTAGAAGAATCTTTATACGGAGTTCATTGCCCCTTCAATTTTCCACTTCTTTTCGTGCATACATTCGTGAATAACTCTCATACGAATTCAACTGTTTATTGGTCATGCCTGCGGCATCCACCATAAAAAGAATCACCGTCGTGGATTTTCGCTGTTGAAACCGCATTGTGAAATTCCGGTATTTCTGAATTTTGGTCCATATTCGACTAGCTTTAACGAGGGAGATCAGATGAGCCGAAGCCAGATGGCAATAGCTACTCCTGACTACCTCAGTCCACTTGGAGTACCTTAGGAAAGGAGGAAGTGCGTTGGTTAAGTCGCTTAATACGACCGTGTGATTTCAGCGACATGGATTATCGAATTCTGGAACCGTACTCAGAAAAATGCATTTTCAAAATATATGCCCGATTTTTAACCCAGAATGGATTATAATAACAGGCAACTTGTTTAAATTCTTTCAAATTCAACTAGTCTGACGAAGATATCCCATTCTATTTCGGATATGTGTTCAAAAAGGTTTCCGCCAGATGGTTTGGTAGCCGAAATGTAGAAACTGTGCTGATTCTTGTATGGTAGTAATAGCGAAATGGGGTGTAATTCACAAGCAGCACTTTATCCGAATGTGCCTTTGGATAACAGTGACGCGCACATCAACTGAGCATAATGACCCATAGGGATCAGTCAAGTCAGTCAAGTCAAGAAGCGGCTTTAATTGTCCCTGTAGGGGATGAACATTCAGCTACTACACAATCACTCTTCTTTGGAAATTACATGGTACCAAAACGTATGATGATACGTTACATAAACAAAAAGCCAATTTAGCAAAGATTTTGCTTCAGAGTCGCAATGACAAGATCAGCGTTGGTAAGAAACCGTGCCAGACAAACATGGCACGATGGTATATTTTCAGGGGAAACATGGGAAGCATAGACATACACACACATGGATGCGTGTACGCAGGGCTAACTATTTGGAAAGTTCATGGGATTTGGAGCGCCTGTGACAAAGCCAGGTCACAACATTGCCTCCCACCCCACTTCCACCCAGGTATCAACACGAAGAAGTTGGGAAGTCCAAATGTTGCTCTGAAACTTGGAGACATATTTGGAAGTGCCTGATACCCATTCATTCAGAAACCGGTAAAATCAGTAAGCGGCTCATCTGCCTCAGGATCGTAATGCTGCTTGAAAACTCTTTGAAGTAGTTTCATCCTAGTGAAAAATTCTTGGGAGTTCATATCTACTTAAGCCCATGGATTCGAACATTATACATATATATTACATTCGCAATTCGACGTGCTTTACGAGCTGATTTTACATCCAAATTGCACAAACTTTTCTATCAGCTAATGGTAACTTATTTTTTTTTAATAAATGACAGTATATTAAACAAAGGAAATTTATTCTTTGCCCTTGGTCACATGACTACAAACAGTATGGTTATCAGCTAATGGTCGTTAAGAGGGAAATGAACAAAAACAAGGCGGATTTCAGTTATTCGACCTACTGCCCCTGCATCGGTAACCCATGCCATCCGATCACCGAATGTGATCAAATATAAAAGAACTCATTGCTGTAACGATTCTCTTCAGGAAGGATGTCAAGTTTCTGAAAATAAATGGCTTATGCACACAGAGTAGGAGTTTTGGGTAATGAAATGAAAAATGGAGCTGAATCGAAAATTCTCTTTTCTCGATTCACAAAACTGCTAAGCTTTGAAACTTTAGGTTGTATAACTCACAGCGACCTGATAGCGAAAACAACAACAATGATAATGACAATCAATATTCATTTGGTCACGTAAAGAGCACAGTGTGGAACCTTTCTTTTGCAAAACGCGACGCCCAAGCGCCCCGTGGAGTGTGATCTATCAGTTAGCCCCCACTCCTAGTCTTTCTCCACGCGTGGTGTCCCCCACCCCCACAGACCTGTCTTCAATAATAGTACAAATGAGGATGATCACCGTGTTGAAAAGTAAACAATCGGACCAGTACACTTTGCTGAATGAACCATTTATTTACTGCGACAGATAGAAAACAAGGCTGCACGCCCTGAGCTCACGTTACCAGTAATACAGACTGTCAACAGTGTTTGGAGTAGCCAAAAAGCCTACTATTAGCTATTCCATCCTGCTGACGGACCCCAATTAATGTGCGTCCATTTTTTGTTCCGTAAATGATCACTGCTCAACTAATTGCAGTATGCGAGTATGCATGGTATCATCCAAATTCCCACGTGGAGGAAACGATCATACAGTTCTTTCAAAATCACCCCACTGTGATAAATATTGGAATGTGAATGCGAAAGGCACGGCAGCCTACATTTGCGACATTGGATTTCGGGTCCGAAAAGATAATCGTGATAATGATAGGGGACAGCGAAACTGACCATCGTCAATGTTCACTGGTGGCCACAGGGTTCGAACATCGGGCAACAAATCCCGATGCGCCACATCAATAACTATGGTGAGATTGGTCATTTCCATCAGATCATTTGTAGGCGAATTTGAAATAAAAAAATGAAAAATATCACTGAATTCAGTAATTACCTTTCATTATTGAATTCCGTCTTGCAAATCTGATACATGATAGATTAAGTGACCTTATATTTCATTAGGCTACAATAATTGACAATGGAGTAGACAGCGTAATATTTGAACACCCCCACTTGATGACTGTTAAGCTGTTTTATATGATCGATAAAAATTTCCGGACTAGATTAGGATTTGATTGATTGCTCTGCGGACCAATAGTCGGAATTTGTTGGATAAATTACTCAGCTGTATTGTGGCAAAAGTTAGGCTGAAATGTTTATATTGGCAGGCTTTTCGTATGCTTGATTTTAGTAAGTCGGTAGACTGTTACCATCCCAAAATCCGTAATATTTTTGTCTACTCGGCAAACTGAGCAATCAATAGCTTTTTTGCATTCATAATCCACAAACCCCAGTCTAGTTTGCGTGACCATTTTTGTTCATTTCGATGAGTCACCATTTTCGAAACAGGCCATCGGTCGATCAGTCGATCGATCGATCGATAGATCGATCGATTGTCCCCAGTTCAGACGAACAAGTGGTGGCGGACGAGGAGAGAGGATGCGCGAAGGGTAGGAATATACGTACGAATGCTTACTATATGTTGGTCTGTTACCAACGTTTGCTGTCTGTAGTTACCCTCATGGTCTAGTGCTGACCGCTTGTTCCAATAAATCGTAAACTAGTCCGGAAATTTGGTTTGGACAGGAACGCCATTTATACTCTTTTTATAGGTGAAATCTGATTGCCCTATTTCAGCTCATGGTTTCCGTCCAAGCGGACAGACTGGCATTACAGTTTTCCATGTTTGCGTGTTGATGTACACATTCAACCCACACCCTGTTACCTGTATCCGTTCAGATCTGAGTAAACCCCTCCTTAGCTGATCCCCGCCACCAGTCTGTACCGTTTATGTGATTCAGCCACAAGGGATCGAACTAATCCTTGAATGTGTCGGATTATTTCCGGTCTGATCAAAACTTCACGAGAGGATTAGAGGAGGATCATTTTAGTTCTGTGATTTGTTTTTTTGTTCCAAATGTTTCACATTACTGTCAACGGATAAGAGTTGAAACAAGTTTTCCCTTTTGTGACCACCGAAATAGAATGGTCAATGTTTAGTCAATTTTGTGCAAAATCACTCGGTGATGTTGGACAAAGCTAATCAGCCTGCGGAGGCTGTGAATCTGAATGAACGTTGCTTTGGTTTATAGAGTTTCTGGTGAATTTTGGGAAGGAAAATCAGGTGAAATTAGCTGGACAACGGTTTTTATACTGATTGGTTTGGTTTGGTTCAATAATGCATGGATACACTTCATAGTACGTCTTACGTGGTTGGGTCCGAATCTCACCGAGGTTTGTGATCTTTATCCAAATCTATTATAAGAAAAAGTGGTAATTACTGTGTATCTTACATTTGCTGAAACTAACTCCCAGTGACCTGCCGTGTTAATCTTCTTTTTTCTCAGCAATCATCCCTCGTTTAATTGGTAACATACATTGTGATGCATTGACAAGACTGTGAAAATTATCGTTATCTGCCATTGTCTGACTCAATACCATACTTTCCAACCTCTTTCCAACCGTGGCTCATCATATCCAGCCCCTAGGCTTATCCTTCCGGTTGATTGTACTAGTCGTATTCGGAAAGCGAAAGCGGACAACTTAACTACTTAATTAGTTTACTTGAATCAAACTACACCTTTTCAACCTAAAATGAATCTAACCAATCCCCAACCATTCCCCTGGGAACCACATGAGATGATTGGTATTTCGGTCGTCAAATGTCACCGATTGGACCGGGTCTGACTAGAACCCCTCTCCAGTTCGAATGAACTCCGTAAACAAACAAAAGTTTATTTTGAGTGAGTTACCGAGCGGGGATGAAAGTTTCAGTGGGGTGGGATGGAGTTTGACCGTTCGTCCGATTCACTTGAAGTCGAAAAGGAATAGTTGCAATACCCGTTCTTTATAATTGGACGAGAAGGGAAAAATGCTACCAATCATCTATTTTCTTTTACTGGTTCTCTTATGCATGAGAACAACATGAACAATAGAAACGAAGAAGTTTCTCGTATGCATAGTCATTCATGATTTTTAGTTTATTGTTCAGATTAAAATCAAATGATTAGGGAACTAGAAGGGAAATAAAACTGATGACGGAATAGTGGACTGAGGCTAATCTCAGGTTGTCTGGTTTTTTTTCGTCAGTGGCAAATAATCATTGCCAGAAAGAAACAAATAGTGAGTGTGCTTGTTTGTGTCTGAGAGGAGGGTGGGGGGGGGGGGGGAATGAAGTCCAGTGACAGAAGATACTGCAGCGAATAATTTTCGAGTAAATAATAATAATATTAAAAGTAATAATTTTGAGTAAACCATAACAACAACTGAATAAAACATGAGGTGCGACAAGCAGGATGCCAGTCCCAAGTAATTGACTAAGGGAGCCCGCTTAAATTCGAATCACGTCAACAAATCTCCTAATTGAATAAACATCCATGATGAGCAATCACAAAACTGACCATACCGTTTGTGGTAGATATTTTATTAATCGTAGTTCAGTGCATTTTCAAGAGCATATTAGAGTGTGATTCAGTGAAAATTGCGCAAAACACACGGTGGACAAGAAACGCTAAATGTTTGAGGGACTTTGTAACCAAAGTCTGATAACTTTAATGGATGAACTAGTTAAAATCCCTTCGGGGGGGGGCGAGCTGAGTTGACTTGACAACTAGTCCATAATAAAAAGCTTCCATTACTTGAATGTAGAAACATACCATTTTCGGTGTATATAAATATATATATATATATAACAAAATAGATAAGGGAAATTTTAAACGACACGAATATCTTCAAAATTCTTAGACAATTTTTGTTACATAAATGACAACGATTAAAAAAGAACATTGACTTACTATTATTTAGTCATTTGAATTGTTTAGTCCCGAAACTGGATATCTCCGTCTCTCTCTCTCTCTCTTTAACATATCTGGTGGGGATGACTGATCACTCACTATGGTAGCAATCACAAAGTAGTCAGGAAATTAATCCATCCATCTTTCCAATCGCCATTGCTGCTATTCTTCATTTTCTCAAAAAAAGAAATCATTTTTCGGCCTTTAATTTTCTATTTCCGTGGTTGATGAGGCCAAGTCATTGTAGTGGTTGTAGTAATGATAGTAGTAGTACGCAATGAACACGAAACACGGGTTACGGAATACTAAACATTTATTAGAAATCACGGACGCCACGTAAGCACTGGATCACACCGGCACTTGCAAGCAATATCCCACGTAACCCAGAAGCGAGGAAAGACCACAGGAGTAGTGGTTCATTTATTGAAAGAAATAAGGGGGGATTAATAATACGTACAAAACAAGATCATTGGTCATCAGGGATCCTGCCAATCGCGTTCCAGTATTTCTGCCGCCGTTCAGCTTTTGTCTGAACCACACGGGTTCTCATTGGCTGGTGCGATCGATCTACGGTATTTAGTCCAGACGCTGTTGCACGCAAGCTCTTTGCTGACGTCACCCGTGGGGCATGATTGATCACAGTTGTCTTAAAAATGTAACGCGTCGCTCCAGGATACGCGCCATCTCGCAGGCTGGGATCACCACAGTCATTTACGAGAGACCAAATTGACAGCCTTCGGCCTAATTAAAGCTGAGTTAGAACGACACCTGAGTGAATCTGTCCAAATGCATGAGTGGGACTAGTGAGACTGTGTGCAGTTGTAGGATGCTGGGGGAGGCGGGAGTGAACGGAACCAGCTGGTCAACGCCAAGGGAGTGGGGGAAGGGCAAAATAAAGAAGCCTGACTAAATTGTCGTCCAAGCCTAGATCCCGTCGTTTGCATTCCGATACACAACAAAACACTTTAGTTCATGAGTCACGTCGATCACGTAATCTCCTCTTTCAGAACTATTAAACACAGGATCAGAGATTTTTATGAATGGTATGGACTGTGTTCTAAAGAAATCCTATCATTCAGTCTGTTCCTTCAATAGAGGGCACGGAAATCATACTATTTGGTTCCTTAAGCGACGCACGTTCAAAATATGCATTACAAGTTTAACATTTTCACAACGATACGCATTTGGTCGCGGAATAGACGAATCCGCTGTGCCGATAGCCGATGTGTCCAGTGTGCCTAAATCATAAGCACTGTAGGTAAGTAGTGGGGGTGGGAGTTACTAAAAATTATAAGTTCATAATCTAAAAAATGCAATCTTGTGGTACAATTTTTATTTTCAGGAAAATCCCCGATCTACTCCTACTGGATGGGTCCATCTCTGCAGTGAATCCTTAACCGATAAAAAAATTGGGAAATCCGCTTAACCAATTGGATTTTCATTTCTTCTATATTTTTGATCAATACTGGTACATTGGATCTGATCATGTACAGAGAAAAGGAATGTGAACTGAAAAGTTAGGAGGCAGTGGACAGCTGTTTCACAGGTAACATATAGTCGGGTTGGAATAATTCCAACCGAGTCATAACCCCGGAGGCTAGAGCTGAAACGAGCTGTAATACCCGCAACACGCTTGCAAAGGTGGGTTGTGCTACATCAGGTATGAGTAAGATGGAAAATGGTCTGTTCGGCTACCCGATTCCCGGGTGGGTAGTATGCTTGCGCTCTAGCTGTGGGGTCCCGGGTTCGATCTAAATCTGGGTCGATGGATTCGCACTGCTCAGGAGAGTCAACCAAGTCGACACAGCTGTACAGTTCTTCCCAGCTTTTCAGATCATGCTTCATTTGCTCCGAAATTGATTTTCTGTATGAATTTGGTACCTTATTCAGCCACCTGTACTGAAAGAACCCGTTGATTATTGCACTATCTTCGGTAAATCATTTCAAAATGCAACTCAACGAAAGTCATATTGTCCTTTTTTTAGTTTGTACAAAATCTCCTTTGAGCAGAATGCCTTTAAAACACTACACAGGATCGTGGGTAATGCACCCATTTGAATGTGTTCACGTAATCACATTTCCACCAGTATCCGGAAGGATTTTTCGGCTCATCGTTCGATGCTCTACGCCGTGAAACCAATATTCAGTTCCGTACTGAAGCCAAACCAAATCCACCGTACCTTTTCCTAAGGCGATTAGCTGTAAGTTCAGCACAACTATGGTTTGTGTACGTGATTTTGAGTGTAGAACAATAATGTAACATCACTGTGCATTGACTTACGAGAGCATCATTTTCAGGAACCAACGCATAAACACGTTTTCTCCGAACATGATAACCGGCGCTTGTTGGAAAAAGATGGCAGTCATTTGGACCGGGTGAGTAGTGATTGAAAACCGCAGATGTGTGCCTGATTCTGATAACAACTATTTCAGTCCAAATTGTATGATGATTGATTGGTTTTAGACTGCCGGACGTCGACGTCGATCGAACCGACCGTCCAGTGCGGCCACCACCTTTCGCTCCTTTCGATGGACCAAAGATGAGGATGGTGAACAGGCCAGTCTGACCACATACCAGGTAGTGTACAATAATACAGGTGCCGTGGATATGAACAAACGGATCTCTGAATTCCTTCCCAACCTTGGGGTAAGTTTTCCTTTCGTTTCGGCTTTATCCACTGAAAACGGTTTATGGAGTCCGCACGGTAAGAACCAAATGAATCGATAAATTGCTCTGTTGTGAGCTCCAACAAGAAAGCTGAAGGAAACACGAATATGCGCAATAGTTAGAAGCCTGGAAGTCGCTCAAACCACGATGATAACGAGTGATAGCAAAATAGGTTGTGGAGTGCAGCTTAAAAAATAACAACAGAAACATTTGAATAGTGGAGGATTTATTTTTCAATATTTTATGAAATTCGACTGTACAGAGCTGAACTGAAAAGCTAGGATTAACTTTATTGTTGTTTCCACCTGGTTGGGTCTCATCAGCAATAAACATATATCGATCCAGGGCCTCACAGGTTGATTGAACTGATATGATGTTTTCCCACATGGTTTGTCTCACTAAAAATTCCACGATTCCATATTCGGTTCATGACCATATCTTTATAAACATTTGTGCTGAGTTCTTGTTTCCTATTTTCACAGCTAACTGCTGGATCCTTGAAATCCTCGTATCGTGAAAGTTACCAAGCTCCAGAAGCATCGAAAGCAACGGAGAACAATCAGCCGAAACTACAGACGTCATCAAATTCGGCATCCCGGCGTATTCGTCCTCAAACCAGTCAACCCAGACTCACCGTGGCCGACTGCTTGATTTGGAAACCGTTCAGCCCACCCGAAAAGAAACAAATTGAGCTATCAGGTGGTCACGTAACAGTCGGATGATTCTCCCTCGGTTAACTCATATTTCATCTGGACTCCACACTGTTCACATAAATTCATGTTTCTTTCATTTCTCAACATTTTACTTTCGAACTTAACACTGTAAACAATGGTTTGATTTTCTCATGAATTTTCGAAGAAGAAAATAGACAGATTGCAAAACAGCAAAATTATACGCCCAATTCAGTTAAGTATTTTATTTTAAAATTGGATTAACCGTAAGTAACGGTGATGGTCGTCGATAGTGAACCGATCAGCTCGGGAGCTCTTTCGCATGATTATTTGACCGTGAAGAAATTCAAATAAAAACAAATTGCTTATTATGCGTAGTGCATTTCAACTTAGGGTTGATAATGGGCTGTAACACTTAAACATATCGACCTGTCGGCGACAGCAAGCACCCCAGCTCTAAACGCATGCGTGAAGCACTTCACGTATTTTCTAGTCATTTTGGAATCTTGTGAAATGACATCTACCGTTCGAATTCAAGCCAATTGCTCAATTTCAATCATTTCGTGTTTATAACGAGACTACTTAGTGGTAGTTTAAATTTGCAGGTGAGCTGTACCATTTTCTTCCAAAATAATCCACACACGTAGTACGGAACACATCCTGTAAAAAACCCACGGATCTTCCTTTCAGACAGCAAATTGAAGAAAACGCCGCTGTACTGAATGATTTTAAATATGAAAGAATTAACTTATCTGAAGATCAAATAACTCGCTCGTTCAGTCGTCTAGCATAACAGAACTTTTGGGATAAGAGCTCACTTGAGTAGAACCTGTAGAACCGTCGGGCCAGTATCATTTGTCCTGCCCGATTACTGAAAGATAGAACACAATCAATGAATGTGGATGTCTCATCTATCTTCTAGGATAAAAGTTTAAGTTGTGCAACCAGGAACACTCGGGTTTTGACGATGCTGCCTGGATCTGTTTCGCGTACAGCAAGAAGCGGGGCGCAGCCATCAGTTGTAGTCCATATGCACGGAGATCCCGTAGCCCATTCTCCACGTGTCTTTCCTCGACCAATAGCTCAGGATCAGAGTTGGAAATAAGAATTACCAGGGTTTTCTAGGACGCCAACTGGAAAATTTATTTGGTAATTGAGCGTCGGTCGAACCAAAAACGAGAAGCCCGTTTCCCAAACTGCACAATTTCTGCCCCCTTGACACTCAAGGACAGTGATGTTAGTGGTGGTACCTAGGGACGGTGCTTCAAGCCAACCATAATGCAGATGAACTAGTCATATTGCAAACCTGATCGAAGATACCGGTCCTGATCTATAAGCCGACACCTCTGACGCGTACCATATCAGATCGAACCTTTAAATTCGGCTGCGGGTGTTAAGTGAACTGTATTGGCAGAAAGATGCGATAACTCATACTAATTTATAGCTGGCGAATCCATACCCGAATCATCAAACAAAGATGGGAGTGAACTATAATCATGCGAACCAGGCTACCAAGCCTTGATCGCCTGTTTCTTCATCACACGCAATTTTATTGGGACTGGAAACAAAACAACTGGGTTCAGAATAAACAGTTAGTTAGCACCTACTTGTGCAAACAAGAGGAGCATTTTATCTCATAATCCCTGTCCTGATGATAATATGGACTTATTATCATATTCGAAGCAGCGTCACATAACTCAGATAACAGTAGAAAAGCTGGCAGAGCGATGCAGGAACGAAAATTGGTGTACCAATAGAGTATTTGAGCCCTGAGAGAGAAAATCATGACTTAACTAGTTCTTCCGCCCACCCACCCCGTGATACCGTCCTCGAATTGGTATATAAAAGGCCGCGTCAAGTAGTGCAATCTTGGGTTTTAATTAACCATGGAGACTGGTCCACGTCACACAGGGAGAGAAAGAGGGCAACACGCACATGTGCAAACAGTTCAATAACATTGTGGGGGGGGGATTTCCTTAACCCGGCCAGTCCTGTCACGAGGTGGACTGTGCATGGAAGAACGGGGCAGCAACAGACAGGGTCGAGCGGGGGGGTGGGTGGGAAGCGTGCGAAGCGATCGACCAAACAAACAGGGGCACACCCAGCATTACGGCAAAAAATATGAACGCGAAAAAAACGAGCAGAACATGAATAGAGAGGAGTCTAGTGGACGTTCAAGAAGCTGATGTGATGGCGAACAAAGTGTTGAATGAGACATGGCGTTTAGAAGCAACCAGTGGAACAGGCTTTGCATTAGAGATACAACACTGGCATGCGCGCACACACACACATGTGCCACAGCACTGTCGCGTTGTCCTTTTCTTCTGATACATCACACATGGGGGCACAAAACATCAGTATATGTACAGGTGAATAGAAGACTTGAAAACTGGGAGACGGAGTTCAAATCGTAGAATGAAGAAACCAGAGAATGAACAGCTGTGAAATAGAAGCTCAACAGAAGGGAAGATTGAAAAAAACGAGGATGGGACAGCAAATTTTGCTGCAGACGTATAAAAAATGAACTGGAATGTGGACGTGAGAGGGGAAATTGAAAGGATTCGGGGACTAATCACAATCCGCGGGTGAACGAGAACCATCATCCGAGAAATCTGAGACTAAATGTTTCGGGGTGATCGAACGACACACTAGTATCACGGTTCCCGTGGGAGATAGGGTTTCGGCACTGGCTCGCCGCGCATCATTCTCACAGCGAGACGATATGCTGGATCGGCATGAGCCTGTCGAATCAGGCCGAGTTCGAGACTCACGGATGATTCTGATCAAGGATCTGACCTCGTTATCTGCTCTCTGGTCCATGATGAGCTCCGGATCCAGATTGTCCTCGGACTGACCGGGGAGAGTTGTATTGATCGATATTTGTGTGGTTTTCGGTGATGGAGTTTTGGTGGATGCGGAATCGGTCGGATTCACCTGGCTGTTAAAAAGACTGTTCTCACTTTCACGTAAAGTAGAAACACCCGTGGTGCTGTTGCTTTCCGGGGTGATGTGCAAATTGAAGAGACTTTCAGAATCCGTGATTTGTATCGGTGTCACACTAGTTGTGGTCGATTCAGCTCGAGGAGGTGTTGGAGTGGTCACTGTCGGGGTCGTTTGTGTGGGTGGATTAAACGAAGATGATTTGATGACTGACTGGTCCTGGGAACTGACGCGACGACAAGGCACCGGGGAGCTTTTACTGTGCGAGCCCAAAGTAGGAGGTGAGGGGTGGTGATAGACATAACGATGGACGGTGGTACGGGTGAAATTCAAACTTCTCGAACGATACAGGCGAGTGAATCTGAACGGGGCAAAAAAACGTAACAAAAACGGATACGGAAGAGGATAAAAAACGATTGAATAGGAGGTCTGAATTAGGGTAATTGTCAAACTCATATTTTAATGATCGTGTTAAAGTCCGGATTATATAGTTCAAATGAATTTGTCAATGAAAGGGAAACTCACGAACAGTCTAAGTCTTCGTGAATATTATTTCGTTGAAAAAAATTGGAAAAAAACAGAGTAACACAACCGTTCGACGGAGTTTGCACAATCACCAAACTGCTGTAGCGTAACGAAATACTTTACGTTACTATTATATTGGCCCGTTGAGAAACATAAATAATAATAATAACAAATAATTATAACTATAATAAATTATAATTCCAATATCTATTGGATCTAACTGGCTTCATTCACGTTATTCGTCGAGCATCCAGTGTCTTGATCGGTCGGCCCAGGGCATGTTGAAAAGAGATACAAGATTATCCCTTCTGCAGTCCGGATTGATGGACACTTTCTCTTGTATATTGGGGTTCAATTGCGTTGAGACAAACGAAAACCTAGTGGTGTCTATCTCCCTCGAGCACAATTGTTATGAGGCTGTGTCGGGATGTCGTCAACGCGAGGTATGTGACATTGTAATGTATTTAGAAATACTACCTGGTGCGTTACTGAAAAAAATTAAAACCAGATATTCCAACGTAACCAGTGACTGGAAACTGTACTCGAGCACAGAGAGAGATGCCCCACACAGCGGATGAAAGTGAGTAGGATAAGCAAATTTGTTATTTGCGTCTAACGAACATCACACCAGCAAATGAATTCCACGGAAATTTGAACAGTGTTAGAGAGAGAGCTCATTTGTTTCCCGAGAAAGGAACATCAAGTGATCGAATAGGTGAGTTGATGTAAACAGCTGATACAAAGCGACAACAGTTAGGGATATAAATGAGCTAGAAGCAAAAGAGACAACGACGACACAGAAACTGTGGTGAGAAAATAAAAGCGCAATATTTGTTTGTGAACAAAACACAGATGCATCAACACATGCATATAGGCATAAGTACTCATAAGAAAATAATACGCACGGGTTACGAGTTGGACACGGCACCAGATTTGGTCACATATGTTTCGATGGACGGAGTGGCAGCACGGGGCGGGGAACTTGACGTTGAGCAAGAAGCAGATGAGGATAGGCTATTCGCCCACAAACGAAAAGAACAACGACGTTGGGAGAGGGGACGGAACAAGGGATTTCATTCAGAACAGATGAGNTGAGAGGGCACGGACAGGGAGAAGAACAGCAATACACCAATGTTAAAAACCATGGAACAATTAAACAAACAGGAAGGATGCATGCATGATTAAGGGATTAATAATGAGAATTTCCAACCAGGTTTTAGGCAGTTAGGTTACCACTAATTGACGTTAAATGCGAGGGGTATTGAATAGTGATGCTGCTTGAAAAATCGATGAACGGTTTTTAATTTATGCGGATATATTTGTTATTAGACCAATGAAAGAAAATTCAATACTTGAAAACCGCAATACTTCTTTTATCATGTGCACAGTGGTTTCCAGTGGCATACTATCTCCAGAGGATGGATTCATGTGAATATCAATATGACACCGGATCAGACACAGGTGTTTTCACTCAATGAGGTTAGCGATGCGTGAACCGGTACAACTGAGACAACGAAATCTCACGTGTTTCGATGTAGTACAAAAAAGGGTCGGGAATACAACACAAGGCAATGTGTGAAACCGTGAGTAAATAGATCACAATAGATAAGGTTCAGGTCAGTCGAGCGGTTTGAAATGTCACCATCAAAACGGTTGATGAGTGTTCCTAAAATGGGCGTTCCCAAATCGTACCCAATGTATTCGACATTAGCAAGGCGGGAAGATGAATAACAACAAGAAATGACAAACGGTCAACTTNGTGTTGGGTTAGTCATTCTGATGTCCCGGCAACGTGCCTTCTAACCTCTTTCGACGTCAACTAGAGCGGTTAGAGCTTCGAAAGAATCCACCAATCACATTCTGCTTGGGATTCGCCGGTATATGTCACATACTGAACCGGATTTACCACAACACCCATCCAGGCAGAATGAACTGATTCTTTTAAAAACAAACAAGAAGTACTTTGTAGTGGGTTAACGAGTTAGTATGAAGGTTTCGGTGAGGTGGAGTTTGACCGTTCGTCCACCAAACTCGTGTAGTCGACTGTTATTTGAGTGAACTTTAGACGAGAAAGAATGAACTCGGACAGAATCAACCTCGGTCGATCGAGTAAGAAACCGAATAACGTCAAGATGAATTGACAAGTCGAGCACCATGCTCAGGCGTGAACGTCACAATTGATCGTTGCGCGGACGGGTTCAGTGTATGCTTTCAATAACTAAGAGCATGAATTCTCTCGAAGCCAAGGTTCCCCAAATTTCACTGCTTCTTATGAACCAAATGTAATTGCCTCAATATCTATTTAGCATCGAAAGACGGNGACGGTGCAGTATTTCAGCAGGAGTAGCGAGACTGATTTTCAGGATACAAAAAATCGCAATTTTTCAACTAGATTTTCATTGGATCCTGTTTATTATCTAACTTATTAACTGAATTTTTCAACGCTGTGATTTGATAACTAGAGCGTTGCACTACATGAGTGATTTCAGGCGATTTCCCTTTTAGATACCGGGTGTATCTACCTTTTCTTGGTTTCAGGGAACGCAGTGATAGTTCACCGGTCATCACTAATAACTCTGACCGACAAAAAAGATCGGTATGGCCCAGTGAATGAGAATATGAAGGGGATGAGAACGAATCACAATTAGCCATTACCATAGGAATGATGTTCCGTTCGTACTGAGTGCTTAATGGGGCATATTCTAAACAATTGCATCCAAATGTTATACTTTATTGGCGCTTTCCTCCTAGGTAACCTTCCCGAAGAATCCTGGGAATATAGGGCCAAGTGTATTTTCCTGCCGCAAATTTTTTGCCCTC
>UZAN01042062.1:0-22533 GCA_900618425.1 Echinostoma caproni
CGTTTTGTTTTATCCTGTATCCTTCCCCACTGGCTTTATGCACCCCCTGTTATTTTCCCGGGTCTTTTAATCAAAGACTTCAAACTCATACGCATACGCATATCCATCAAACACGTATGTCGATACAGCGGCATATCCCTTAAGTATGTTGTGCAGTTTATTATTTCACAGCACCTTAGGGCATGCCAGAAACTTTCTACCACAATACTACTTGACCCATCTCACCCACTGTACCCGCACCTTAGTTAATGTATCTCCACATGTAGCACTCGTTCCATGTATAAACATATAGCAGCACACACCACTACATATAAGTCTTCTACAATACCGTAACTGGCACGGTTTCTTACCAACGCTGATCTTGTCATTGGGACTCTTAGACAAAATCTTTGCTAAATTGGCTTTTTGTATATGTAACGTATCATCATACGTTTTGTTACCATGTAATTTCCAAAGAAGTGATTGTGTAGTCGCTGCATGTTCATCCCCTATAGGGAGAATTAAAGCCTCTTCTTGACTTGACTTGACTTGACTTGGTTGGGGTATGTGTTACGCCGCTCCGGAGAATCCTCAACAGGTTATCTCGTTAACCAGGCAGCACAATTACTTACTTCAACGCGGTACATATAAGTCTGTCAAGTCCTATCACCAATACTACTACTGTTGCGAGTTA
Source organism: Echinostoma caproni (assembly GCA_900618425.1). Classification (NCBI taxonomy): domain Eukaryota; kingdom Metazoa; phylum Platyhelminthes; class Trematoda; order Plagiorchiida; family Echinostomatidae; genus Echinostoma; species Echinostoma caproni. Next base: position 674 of record UZAN01042062.1, read on the forward strand.
CCAAGGAAATTTATGAACGCCTCGGAGTCGTCACAAACCAATCACCTTGTCAGGCTATCAGAAATCAAGCGTTAAACCACCCGAAGTTTTCAATCGGAGAAAGATCCTTTCAAATTCTCAGAAGAAAGACGTCATTACCTGCTGTATGCAGATTTCGTTTTCGCCGGAGGCCGAGTATTGTGAAACACTAATCATATGTGTGTTTATGTGGGGATCTAAACTTACGTGACCGTAATCCATGCACGACCAGGTACAGCTTCCTTTCATTCAATTACCTTTCAGGAAGCTCGGTCAATGGTATACCGGGTGAACGTAACTTCCGAGTTAGTACATATGACGCGTCGGCGCAAACGGTAACGTCATTGAACGACGGTCCTTCAACCATTCATATACCCTACTAATTTCTATAAAACATGCTCTAATTCTATCAATAAACAAAAGCAGTTGCTGCTATAATTTCCTCGTGTTTTTCATTGGTGTCCGCAGTTCGGGTTGGAACCAATCCAGTTCTGAGCAGTACATTACGGGTTCTAGTATTTCTACATTCAGTACTATTCCGATTACAACAGATTACTACTTGTATCTGTAGGACATATTGTCCGGCTGATGATCCTTGCTGAAGAGATGCCAAAGAAAACACTAACCGACGGTTGCAGATAAGATATCCTGTTCCGAACAATCCGATTTACTCCTATTCTGCGCTGTTATGTTGCTACTACTCGTGTGTATTTTCTGTTGAGGTTATAGTAGGAATAATACCAAAAATATTTACGATTAGACCGATCATTCATTTATTGATTCGGCCATAGCGCATTCGACTTTCATAATGTAAGTGAGTTACCAATCAAAGTTATACTCTGGAATTATGCCTTGATCACCTGTGGTGCTTGACATTGATCGCATTTGATTACTCAACTTGACCGGTGTACGTATAGCACAAGGGGAATATCGACTCCCATGTGAGCCAATCTTGTCAATTCTGAGGTTGGGACAAACAAGGCACCCGACTGAATGAGACAATTCAACCGGATTAAAATGATAGATCACAAGCAAAGCCCGGCACCAAGATCGATGTCCAAACAGGGACAAAAATGCAGGAACAGGTAGGCACGTGCGTACATTCACGTTCGTTTTCCTCTAAAAATCCAGTTCCAAAGGCGGATGGGGACAAATTGGTCAGACTAAGAATGAGTTAGTGTGAGGCTGATGCTAAACACTACTCTCGTCTATTGCAACAAATACAGCTCGATGAAGNAAGTACGGATTCCATCGTGTTGTTTGAGCACTCGAGCTCCGCGTTTGGGGCCAGATCTATCAAGTCCACTCGGGTGGTATGAAGGGTGATTGAGTACGATAAATAATCACTCAATCCTCGGGGCTGATAAACCACAGGATACGCACGGTATCGAGTTGGGTCAGAAGAAAGGCGTTTATCACCAAACACTGAGGGTGAAGGTTAGATCACAGCGATAGGCGCCAGTGTCAACCGCGACATTCATGTGTCTGCGTCGCCGAAAGCAAGGCAGGGTATTTACTTACCAATGGAAATGAGGTTATTGAAATACGAGCTGAATAGTCGTCAGTTACAATAGTAGGAGAGAGAGAAAGAGAAACTGGGATAAAACGCAAAAAGGATATAATTGTGAGGATGTCTGAGGAACGGGGTGGGGGAGGGGCGTTTCAAAGCAACCGACTTTTAGAGGTATTATATTTAGTCCAAAACTGAAAAACGTACGAAATCAAATGACATTGGGTTAAGCCCGGAGTTTATTGTTCACATTGAACGTTTGATAATCTTTGGGCGGTTGAAACTGACTGGGCCTGGGTAAATGGTGAGACAAAACTGAAACGTGCGCAGTTAAAGAATAAAGACACCGATGAGGATTATTTAGTATAACAGTTATCTGGACTGTAGAAACCATTTGTATGTCCAACACGGTGCACGTGGAGGAGATGGGGCTTTGTCTGCTACAACTCACCGAATGGAGCCGCAGTTGCAACTTATTTTTAGCTGTACCAGCAATGATGATTGAAAGGACCTAAGCGATAGCAACTGTGGTATTTGATAATTGCTCCATCTGTTTGAGGTGTAATTCCACTCGCGACAGGAAATACTTACAAACTACCGCTGTCATTCTTATTATCTCCAATTTGATTTATTTTCAGTATGAATTTGAAACTTTTGTCGCAGGATGAGTACTTATTGGACACAATTACTCTGTTTGATCAAATAGTCTCTGATGCCCAAGCACAACTGAGAGGACGCTCATCCAGATGAACTTATCTTTCATTACCACGTGATCCGAGTGCCCCATCTGGTTTGACCAAGCGACACGAACAAAGTGAGCTGAACACTTTTCTATTTGAGTAGGATATTACCCCGAAATTGTTTTCATTTCAGTGCCTGGGTGTTCATCTAACTGGTGAAGTATTTTTACAGCATCAATGCAGTCACTTGACGAGGAGTGGGATGGGGTGGATGATGTAGAAGAACATTGTATTCCTCATCGGTAGAATGAATCTATTGTATCCGGATAAGGGTTTATAAAATATCGATCGTTCAAAATTTAAACGAAAGCAGATATAATTATAGCAAAAAAGGATGAAATTTGATTACACGGGACCCTCACGTCTAACTACGTGCATGGTATTTACTACCGCTGAGCAGCTCATTCGGTTCATTGTCTTTAAACATTTACAGGGCATGTTAGAAAACCCTTTCATACGGGTATGTTAACAGAACGCCTCCACTCTTTTCAAAGAGATGTTGGTAAACGTCTCCCAACTCATTTCCACCATGAATTTATTCGTGTTCCTACAAAGGTATACAGCTCTTTTGTTTTACCATAAATTTATTGTTGTCTTGGCAACTCAAAACAATAAGTGTTCAAACTGACTACTACATTGAATGGCAAACTGTTGTTGCGAGGTTTCTACATTTGTTTATCTGTTTTAATTTTATTGTATTGTGTTGAAATACAGTGATGGAATGTTGACTCTGTCTGTGTATGGGCTATATATTTAGCACCTATTCGCTTTGATTCCACACGCACTTACGTTCAGAATATTTCCCACCAAATTTTGACCCCGGGATAATGGTACTTAGATGGATTAGGCTGGATGCTCACAACCGGATGGAGAACATGATGCGTACAATATCTCGGTTACAGACAACAAAGTGAAATTCGACATGATCAGTTACACAGCGAATTCGTACTGTTGACGAGACCCGGCCAGGTTGAAACCAGTGGACAGACATTTCGGGGTTACGATTAACATAGTTGTTTTATAGAGGAGATCGAGTCAAATGTGTTTTGTTATCATGAGACGTTTATCCGACAGATTTTCACGGCTTTCTTCCAATTGTCTGACTAGCTTATGCTTGGATTCATCATCATGGTCATTCATTGTACGAGAGGATCTTTTAATGTGTTCGTGCAGATGTTCTCGTTACCGAAAGCGAACTGATTCACAGTTGATGAGTTAACGAATAGCTTGACAGTTATGCTCACGTTTGACCAAATTGATTCTGTGGGTGGAAGTTAATCAAACTAATTCGAGCAGCTCAAATTGCACGGACTAAGGTTGATTTCAATTCTAGGTTCTCCGAAGGTGACCACATTATAAAATCAAAACTCCGAGAGGTGAAGCGAACTACTTACATCTCATAAATTCCCTCTGCCTTTTCTACGATAACGATAACTTTTTATTTTTTGTTTGTACCTAATGAATAAGCACTTTCAAGAGTGTCTGGTGCCTCGAATGGTCTAACCCAAGCTTGACAATCTAAATTCATTGAGTCATTCGCACAAAGTGATAACCTTCGGCCTTGTAGTTCATGGGTAAGAGTTTGAAGTCCGGACCCGGCTGATCACGATTGGAGTCCTGACAGGGACACAAAAAGTACGCAATGCTGATGAGTCCGAAACAGGACAAAACAGCTGTCCAGTGCTCTTCGTTGTTTATCACAATCATTTCCATCGCATCTGAATGAATTATCTCGTGGGGAATTAACGACCTCCTAAGGAGTGAAACCCACACCCAAGAACATCTGGAGTGCCTGGCGCCTCTGAACAATCGAATGGGCTAATTCAAGCTTGATACTCTAAATCAGTTAGCATATTGACAGAGGCAAAATGGATTCAATAATGTATTCAGGAAACGATCATAGGCTCAAAAGTTCAAGTTAGTGCTATTGTTTTATCGGATTGGTAAAGATTTCTAGCTTTCTGTTGGTTACCAGGAGAGGCTAGCGCACTGTTTCTTGATTGGCGTTATCTGGTAACTTTGGCTTACCACACCACCTGCGTTCACTCGAGGTATAGCGGGATATAGAACTCAACCTTTATTTTGACGATCTGTGCCAGTGGCTATCAGGCGGGTCAAACACATGCACATCTGTTTATCAAACTGCGATAATTTCGGCGTATGTTTGGCTTTCGTGCGTTTGTGTTTTTGCATGAATGACAAAGCAGAGAAAACCGCGTAGTAAAGAAACCGGATATCATGCGTCCCTCGTCTCGTTAGTCAAAACGGAAACACTCGTCTCAACGCACAGTCGACACGAATGTGTTGCGCCACTCCGTTCTTTACAAGTAAACAATATTTCCAAATCCAAAAAAGGTTGTTTGTTTGAGAAAATTCCGCTGCAGATCGCTTGTGTTTTCACAGTTATTCAGTAGCCATTTGGATCATTTCAGGACATGTTTGTTTTTGCCTGATATGTTAATCCAACAGCCACGTGATCAAAACACGGGAGTGACTAGTGACTGCTGTAACCTACGCATAAACTGAATATATCCTAAACATGAATTCGGTGCCAAAACATAGCTCCTCGAGGTCGGTAGGTTGTTGGATATTGAATTAGACCAGCATGGCATTGTTATGTTCCAACCGCGGCAAACGGAGCCACCAAATTCTGATAACCTTAAATCCTGAGGAGAAGCAATGACCAATCAGCAACAGCTTACAGGGTGCAGAGGGAATGAATATTTTCCTGCGTTATCCATATCACTTTACAGATACCAGGTGCCAATGTTTGTGAATTCACATGTATAAGAAGCACTAATATTAATATAAAAAACGTTTCCATGTATCCGTTCTTCCCAACATTTTGTGCGGCCTTAAAAAATGTCTCTTTGCTTCCTTTTCATCAAGTGAATATATCCACCGAGGCAATGCTATAATCATTTAGTGTAATGTGCAATGATTTTTACTCGTAATAATGTAGGCAGAGTGCAGTGTCAATATCTCGCCTCAATTATAACCACTTTCAAGTTCCTATGGGTCATAATATGTGCCCAAGAGGGATATCATGAGATTCACACAGCTCTACATTTGGTAGTTTTTGTTGTCTATTTCGCTGAAGGATTGGAGAGAATATTGAATTATTGTAGGCAGTATCAAGGAAACGCTATAGAATTCAATGATATTAAGGTGTCAATTATATCAATTAGATGAAGGAGCCCTCAAGTTTAAGACACGCAACCATACCACTATGCCTCTAACAATCGATTCCAATGATCCTCAGTGCCCCCCCCCCGCTGCAGGAAGCCTAACGTGATGTGTGAGAAAACCTCTTGGTCGCAGCTTTCATACCCCCATGGAGAGTTTAATTCTGACCATCTCTTACTTTTTCCACCCATCGTCTGCCTCGACAAACCTAGCACGCTGGGACATGTGTAACACCTGTCCCAAATAACGTGATCTACGAGGGTCGACCACAGGTGACCCCAGTGGGCGACTACGATAACCTAGAACTCTGCGCCTAACTCCAGCATTGCTTGTCCTTTTTCCTCACAATGGGGTGGAGACAGCGCCATCCGAACACCGACAGGGCATCTTTATCCTAGTTTCCTTATGATCAAGTCTCCTTACCGGTCGTTCAATGACTTTTGGGTTAAATTTTTTCAGACTTCAGTCCCAAAGTGGCATGTTTTCTTCGTCCAGTTCAGAGTATCGGGAATAGGACCACTGTTTCGATGCGCAAGGAATTCACACCAAGTTCTTCAATCGACATGTTTACCGCTAGTGAGTGACAGATTTTTGTCTGACGATGTACTGAATTTGACTCATATTTACTTGTGAGTAGTATGTGTGGGATAACTGATAATGCTTGATTTGACTGACTACCCTTCAGACTTCAACTTCGTGCACAATCCTCAGTTCATCGATTCAACCATACACAAGGAATCACTAGACTGGAGTTTCGCTCTTATTAGAGCTCATCAGTAGTGCATATCCACCGTCCCACCTGGGATTTGAACTCCGGACCCATCGCATGAAAGGCATGTGTGTTACCACTGTGCTAACAGGTTGTCATCTATGTCTCTCTTCGTTGCTGTCGGGCCAAAGAAACTGACTGACTATCACTGAGGACGACACTTGAACAAACATGAATTGGTAATTTAGTTCAGCCATGGCATGAGGTGGTTGGCACAGTGGTAACACATACACCTTCCATGCGATGGGTCCGGAGTTCAAATCCCAGGTGGGACGGTGGATATGCACTACTGATGAGTTCTAATAAGATAGAAACTCTAGTCTAGTGATTCCCTGTCTATGGTTGAATTGATGAACTGAGGATTGTGCGCGAAGTTGGAGTTTGAAGGGTAGTCAGTCAAATCGATCAAAGTACCGAAAATCGGTTTCCGTAGCTCGAGTGAACTGAATTCAAGTTGCCTGTTCGCCGAGGTCGGGAATTTGTTTGCAAACGTTTTATCGGTGGAGAAGAACACCCATATAAACGAACGGATACGAGCGGAACGTTGTCGCTTTACAAGCACTGAATTTATCGCCTCGACTGGTGATGAAACGTTTGCAAACGAATTGCCATGCTCGGCGAACAAACGAGTTACCTTTTCTTTACGATTTAAGTCTGGCAAAGGGCGGTCGAATCGTAACTAGGCGCAAAGATCATCACAAGGGGAACTGGAGCAAAAATCTAATTATGCTCACCAACAGCTCGGAATTTCAAATGATTAAATTCATCTGGCAATCTTGACTAATCTCAGTTCAAGTCACAAATTCTACTGGGACAATGCTGAATGCAGAGTGCAAAATACAATGTGGATCCAATTAAACTGAGACAAGCAAATACCGAATGGAATGAACCAATTCGTTTGCGCAAGTCGACGAAGTGGAAGATGTCTGTGATTACGAGTCTCAAGTGTTAACCCGACTTTCGGAACTCCCAGTAAAACTCCCACACTGATTTATTCTCCCAATCTTTTCTAAGTTCACAACATAAATTTGTGTCGGTCAATAAAGTGTTCAATATTCTGTGTGCTTTTGTGAAACGATCGATAAAGAGAATTCTGAGATTTCTGTTAGATGTTAAATGACGATCTGTTCAAAAGAATTGCCTGACGCACAAATTTGCCACGTTTGTTAATAGTTAGGAGTTTGCTGTTAGATGTTATGAACAGAAATCGATAATCTTTCGCATATTTCGACGCATAGGAACATGTTCCACTGACCGGGAGCAAATGGGAAACCGTTGGGAAAACACGCGCACAAATTGTATGCGTTTGTGAATTCTTCGAGGCTTACCTCCCTACGGGGGTGAGTCAGTTCACAGAAGTAGCCACCGAAGTACGGCCTATGGACCATCAAGGTAATTCGCGTACGCGGTGCACATATCAGAAATAACGCGAACCAGGCAAATGCAAGGACGACTTTCGTCTTAGCTACACTCCATCTGTTATATGGACATATAGCTCCACCTCACACCCTGCGGCTTTGAAGCTCACCATACATACGAATTCCACATGGTATATTTCACGACCTAACCAGAAGGCACCACGATCGTAAGCCTTGGTAACTAAATATTTGCAAAATGAGCAGTGAACCTGAAGAAACACCCGTCAATAAAATTCCTTACGGGAGATACAGGTATCTATTAGCACCATAAGACAAAGTAACATTATAGTCCAAGTTTACAATCATTGCCTAATAAACGGTTCAATCAGCAATCCGTTTACAACGCCCATCCTCAAAAGATCAAATAGGCTAGACCAGCAGCACTTTTAATGTACATATATATATGGGTATTTATTCTGGGCGAATTCACAACTAAAGTCTTTGGCCAGTCAAAGCCTGACCCGCAAGGTGATGAAAACCGCAGTCTTTTACGGGCCCGATTTATAGTTTGTTCGATCACAAGCCCTTTGGACGGTGGCATATATCCTATGTGTCCAATCGAGCCAGTGTTCACTAGCACCAACCGAAAGTTGCATGTAGTTCGTAACACTGTTTTTTGATTGGTTTGGAATCAGGGCTTTTAGCCATCTGTTCTCGGTGAACTGCCGATGGTTCCCGTATGCAAATCTAACCCCGGGTTTTGGCTTTTCATCGTCTCTTTTTAGAGAAGAAACACCTCCATCACGAAAAGTCGGTGGCTAGGGCTTCCTCAGCAGAAACTATTTGAGACGATTGGTCGCATGGAAACATTTCGTGAGGGACAAGGGAAGAGTGACCAACGACAACCCAAGACATTCGCTCTTACTATACTGATCTTACTGTGGTTTGGAAAACCATGCAAAAATTTCTCTGAATTATCCAAGATCGCTAAATTGTGAATAGTTGACGGGGAAATCATTCCGCTGATCACGAAGTCATCCTTTCATTTCAATTTACTCGTTTAGTCAGACAGCCTAATCACAAACCGATTAGTATAGATTAACATCCTCATATTCCTTTGTTCGATCAAGTCGTGACGGAAATCATGAAGAATGCTGGACGCCTTGAACATCTGTTCAAACACTGTGATGATAGTCAGGCGCATGTGATTGCGTCAGTGGGGAGTTTCACATAGAAATAAATATTGTTTTCCACCGGCACAAATTTCTGGCAGTCCAGAGTGCTTTTCAAGTTTACCTGATGAGGAATCGAATAATGAATTGGTTTTGCGTTAACTAACTCAGTGAATATTTTGGGGAGTTGGACTGAATCTACTGGGTGAGATTGCACACGTGTGCCAACACTAATATCCGCATATGTATGCCAGACAAATGGTCAATCTTTATGTGAGATCTATCTGACTAGGGTAAAACCGTTAATTTCATCCATGGGAGGGGGAGGGGTCAGTTCATCGTTAGATGCGATAAGTCAATCAATTTTGTGCTGAAGTTGACCACGATTCACTGTGAAAACCATCTGCGAAGGAAAGAAATCAAATCTGTCGACAAAAGCATCGAGATACACTTTCGAATGATTACGAAATTGCGTTAAGCAACTCTGAGTTGGTTGATCCCAAAGCAATCAGGTGCTCGTTGATTCCGAAAAGAGTTGTTTTTAATGTCCCGGAGGGACTGTAGTAAAAACCTGCTCGAATTGAAAGCAGCTGTTGATAGAATCCCATTGGAACAGTGGCGGTAATCAGCCCGGGAATTGATCAGTTCGCCTGTGCGCGGACTGTATAAACCACGTTTGTGCAGGAAAACCATTTAGGCGTCAAATGCATCAATCAGTGAACTGCTGATTGCGCTATCCTTTACGTAATCTCAATCAAAACAGCCTGTTCCAGTCAGAGAGATACAAATCAGCCGGGTGTTGNGGTAAAATCAATTTTCACCGCTGTCCCGATCAGTCTACGTTTATCAACACCCTCAATCGTCAGAATCAAAGCCACCACCACGATTTGCCTCAATCACGATTGTCCATCCATAAAACTGACAGGGTAATTTGCCATTCCGGTCACATGTGAATGCAACCGTTCAACGCGGTCACTTTTATCCAGAATGTGTTTGGAGCTCTTGAAAACGACCGGACTGAACACACCAATTGACTAACGGTGTCTACATGGTATAACCCTCAACCCAGAGGCTTTGCTCGGTCCGTTCATCCCTGTATCCGTGTGGATAGTGTCTCTTTTTGATGACAGCGATAGATAGCAAATTAGCTTTATTGGACGTTGCCATGTACAGGACAAATGATGAAATGCTTAAAAGAAAGAGATATGATAGAGAAACATGACCTGTTCCATTCGAACAAAAGAGCTACAAGCTACAGGAGCCTATTCCAAATGCACACACAATGCTCGGAATGAACTTTCACAGAGGAAATGCTTCAAACTAAGGATATTCTGAAGGAAACTGGATAGCGCAATAGATACATCAGAGGAATCAGGAAAATAAGATCTTATTATGTGGCCGATGTTGATGTTCGTTTACTCTTGTTTGCGGCCCAATTTTCACCGGCTAATTCGCGATACAACTGTACCGACGGAGTGAAGAGCCGGTTTCAGCACGATGAAAAAAGCGTCACAGGAAGCGCTATACTCGTTTTTCTAGTTCAAGGGCTACCACGTGGAGCATGAATCAGTCCACGAAAATTTCTATCAAATTCCATTCCAGCCATTCAAATCGTCGAGTTTGCACACCTCGGGGACTGTTGATCGGATAGACAATTGTTTACACCAAAAGACGACCACTTTAGTCCACAAAAGAACACTGCAAACTTTGACCGACTGCAAATCTGTCCTTTGGGCATGTCACCTCCTCACATCGATTTTGTACAGGCTGGCAGATGAAAAATTGCTTTTGCGTTAATTAGCTATCATTTGCAAGTTAGCATCGTAGCAGCAAGTTGATTTGCGCTTTTTTCGATCGGTAAAGGATAGTTGGTTGTTTTTGCAACGTGGTCGTTGCATGAGCACCGGACATTCGAGAGTGCAACTGGGTCTACTGTTCCGATTCAGTTAAGTTACTTGACTTAATACTGATTATTTCATTCAAAAAGCATAGCAGGTAACTTTGACTGAGACCGTAGTTGGCCCGATTGTGAAATGGCGCGTAACACTTTGTAAATGTATCGTGGTGTTTCCGGCTTGCAAGCAAGCGAAGTGTCAACGTCACAGCGATGTATTTTTATGAAGCTAAAAGGAATGTACATAGATGGATACATAATAAGTACTCGATAGCATGATCTTAAGAAGATAACAAATTGACATTGCAATTTCGGATAAAATATCACTGGAACAGGCACCAAATAAAGAAGGATGGTGAATATATTTCGTCCCTGTAAGCAATCATTCTACATGTTCTCAAGTTTGATCATTAGGTCTTCAGAGAACAAGTGAGATGAACGGCCAATAGTTGACTGTTGGTAAGAGCGTATCTCCTCATCCATCCATGTGTCCATGTCCATCCATGTACAGCGACCCTCGTATGGCTTGTTAGCTGCGATCGGCTGTTGATATTTAGTTCTGTGAGTCTCAGTCACTTGAAAATATTCGCAATACTAGATTACAATTCACGTTTTCTTTGCTCATTCATCTGCACCTAGTACGTGTAATGCGCATCCAGAAATGCTTTTTGCTCAGCCCTCGTATACTAGACCAAGTCCCCTGATCTATCAGCCTCGCCCCCCCCCCCTTTCGCGGTGTGTTTAAACCGAAAATCAGTTACTGTCCTCAAATGTTATTCCCAGTGCAAACATGCATCGCAAACATGTCCCACAATCGTGAGACGCATGATATAAATGTTACAACTGCTGATTGAATAAAGCAGTTATTTATGAATGTAGGTCAATCACAATTAAGACTGCATACTCAGACAGCTCTAACGATCAATAACGTGTCATCCATCGGAATACCATGTGATTATTTGGTCTCCGGTTGGGACTAGTTGCATTCCATTTTCTATCATCACTTCAGAAAGCTATTTCTCATTGCACCATAAGGTATACTGGAAGGGTTGAAACACAATGCTTTGGCGTGGTATACGAGTTACAGTAAATAGAAGCAAAACACCATTTGTAAACACACCACAGTATAAACGAACAATGCAGCCGCACGGTAGAAGTTCCATTGTTTTTGCCAATCATCTGGTAACCTTTCGAGCCGAAAACGCACATACATGAAAAGAATCATTACATTGCATTCCAGCATCTTTTTCGGCCTGACTGTACAGCGAGACTCATAAGGATGAAATTCTGGCTGACCGTTATCATCGGTTGTCTAAATCTAGCCCCCTAATAATGAAGCGCTATTTCGGACAGCGACCGTGTTAACAAACTGGAATGATCAGCTTTCTGACTCATTTAGTTAAACTCCCGTTTTTGTGTATTACAGGCCCCTTATCTTTGACACCTGATCAGTATTGTTCAGTAGGTCATTCACTCGTGAGGTGTGTGCGTGTTCGGGAGAGGAGGCAAGAGCAAGTTGAACACTGTATGCAACAACGCGCACAAAACAGATGCACACACATGTGAAATAATGTGAATAAAATGATTTGCATAATTGTACCTTTCCACCGGTTTTGGTCCGTTCACATCAGGATAAACAATCAATTTGCAGCGGGCGCCATTTCGACTAACCGGTAAGCACCATGCATTCTGCGCTTGTGTGGGGTCGCAAGGATATATGCGATTTGAAGATATAAGCGCCCACTTAAAGGATGATACAGCGCATGTTCATACAGTCAGTCAGTAAATTGAGCGCGAACGTTGCGTCTGATGACAAACGCCAGACAAAATATGAACCCAATTTTGTCTCGTTAAACAATGAAATCATTCGGTTATCCAGTAGCGTTGCTATAATGGATTATACATTAGATAAAATAATGCCTCATTACAAATAAGGGAAATGGCAAGGGTTGACGGAAATAATTTGGGATAATTCTTGAGTCAGTCTTATTAGAAAGTATTGCGTTGTCATACTTGATACAGTTCACGATTCTCATGTTCAGATCATTTATTCTTGGCACTCAAGGTCAGGCACGTTTAATTGATAATCATGCAGCCCAGAAACTACGTACATCGAAGTAGACAAGATGTAAATTATTGTCCATACCTAAAACATTAACATGGGTGATAAACATAATGAAAATCCCTTTGATCATAAAGAAAATGTTTTAGTGCATCACAGTCGGCTAGTACTATATATATATATATATATATTACAAACAAGCGTAATGACTAAGATACACTAGGGATAACAATAGAGCAGGGTGGATTTTGAGTAGAAATGAGAAATAAGTCTAGAAGTCAGTCACGGAGAACAAATAAAACGAGAACAACAGTGGTGTTTTTACTTGTTCCACGGTACACTTTTTGATGTCTTTTTTGTTTCTATGCCTTGTTTTTTTTAAGGGGGTGGGTGGGTGGTTGTCACGTAACATACACTATTCGCAAAACTGACTTCTCTTAGGAGGTATACCTATCCATTTGCCATAATCAGCGACAGTTAATCTCTCACACTCGAACCTGGAAGGCGTGCTGCACCAAACGAAGGTTCAGGCTGAGGCCGATTCCGTCATAATCCATTACTTAGCCCTGGTCTGAGTGCCGAGTCGCTTCTTCCAGCCGTGCCTACAAGGACAAAGAGAGGACTGAAAGGTAGAAAACGGGCATACATTCGCTAAACCGGTATGAGCCATCTGATATGGTGCAGACTTAGTTCTCCATCCGGAGAACTACCATCAGCACCCAAACGCACGAAGAAGAACCTCATCATCATCATCATCATCCACATCATCATCATCATCATCATCATCCGAGTCATCATCATCATCATCCACATCATCATCATCATCATCCGAGTCATCATCATCATCAATCAAGTCATCCGAGTCATCATTATCGTCATCGTTAGTGCATTAATGAATCGGCTTATTAGAAATTCGCCATTATAACTCACCAAATAGGACACCACCGGATCGTGGTTTGTGAATTATGTTTCATGACGATGCGAGCATTTGCTTTTGATTAGGGAAACTGTACGATAACGGATGGGGTCCATTGATTGAGTGTATGCCAACGACCACATGGACAATTGTTCATGCAAAGATAGGCATTGTCCGAACGTATAGGCTATCCTCAACGATCAGCAGTGAGGTCTGGAAGATACAGCTTGTGTTTGCCCGGTAAGTGGTCTCTGTGCAACAAAAAGCTACAATTATTGTCACGTGTGTGAATCTGGCCTGATATCATTCTGTTCTCCTTCACTTGGCAGTTTGTTGTAAGTGTCTGCGCAAAAAGCGAATGCGAGTAGTACTGGAGAAGGCACTTTATGCTAAGTTTCAAAGAATTTTGAGGCATTTATCAAATAAGCTGATCGAACTTCACGTTGAATAAAGACATTCAAATGAATGATAAAAATCGCTCACTGTATATGAGTATATATTGCAAGTGTGTGCGCTGCATAAACCAACCGCGCGTGAGAGGCTTAAGGAGGCAATGTTGGAATTCAAAGTTAGAGAAAGCGGTTTCGTATTTCTGGAACATGCTGTATGAGATCTATCTGTCTGGCCAATGCGAGCAACATTTACGCCAGACATGAGATGGATAGCCCGTTGCTTTGCATCCAGTTCACTAATCATGGGTAATTCGTGATTGAAGAGGACGAGCAGCTGAAATGGACTGCATTTTCCAATGAGAAAACGTTAAACTTGGCTGGTTTCACATCAGTGGACTCGACAGTGACGCGTTCACCACTATGAGGGAAACAGATTTTTATGGCAAATGCAAATGCATCTGTCTTTTTACTTCCCTTTTTATTTATTGAATATACAAATGTATAATCATTTCTCACGAAGCGGGCTGTGGCTATACAAGGGCTGCCAGGGGAAATAAAGAAATAGGGGAAACGGACGGCGGTGGGGCGCTTCGAACCCGGGACTTCTGGGTCATATTTTGGTAACCTAACCACTTGGCCACCACCGCCCAGCTGTCCAGCTGTCCACCTAATCAATGAAAGACATACAGGCATTTCAACACCAACGTTCCAAGCTTAAGAGGATAACTCCCAATGGGCAATTTTGGAGGCACTAAATTGCACTGGTGTCCACCGTTAATCAATAAGGGCGAACTTAATGGCCACGTGTGGTTTGCAGCTATGCAATCATGGATCAAATGCTGCAGATATCCGACATTTCAAACGTTTGAGATGAATGAGCATTATGTGAAGTAATGTTGACCAGTAACAAGCTTCTGAAACCTAGTCCGGATAGTTCAATTGGTTGGCACATCTTATTGGTAACCACTCGCTCCCGGGTTCAAATCCCAGAGGAGCTTTTTTGTAAATGAAATGTTAGAATCTGCTAACAACATTACTTTTTCTTCCAAGGATTTTCGACAGTTTGTAACACACTGAATGAACATACTTGGCAATTTTACTTTCAAAAACAAATAAGCAATTGTGCGATTGTATTGTCTTAATTTCCTCGTTTTATCTTGCCAACATTTCTATTGACGGGAGGAAGGGGGGGAGGTGAACAACTTTTGGTTCCAGGATGACATGTCTATTGATTGACTTAGTGACAGAATAGATGTAAAGGACGGTCAGTTGATTAACCTCCGAGTTTCTTCATTGTATTTGTAATTAGTTCGTTCCTTATTCAATAGGGTTTATGCAGTTTGAAGGAAAATGGAAATCGGCCCATGTTGAACGCCAATCTTTTTCAATTCCACGACAGCGAAAAATATTTGCCCGATGTTTACATGATCGAATCAAACAAAATCCATTCCAATGTAAAAATTATCTTTCGCGGATGATGAGTTACAAGGGTTACGGGTTCAGACATTTGCCTATCTGAACAATAACTGGAATGCACAATCGCAGTCGGTTGATCTGTGAACATATTTCATACACCAGTGCAAAATCCGGAAAGTATCTGAAGGACATTCACTCCTCTATGGCCGCATTTAGGCAATAATTCTTTAGAACTTCCAATGCTACAAGGATATACGTTTTAGTAATACACGGAATAATCTCGAACAAAGAAGTGAACAACCAATGGACTATCATGCACTAAATCGGGAAGGTTGGACGATGCCTGGGGGTGGAGTTCGAATCAATAACCTACCTGGGGGTGATATGTGATAGCGATTAGTTCCGCTTGACCTTCTATGGAAGCGCGTGCACGAGTAATACGAACCTTAATGGTAATGTCAATGATAATGAAAAATGATTCATTCGAACTTTTTATTGCACTATCTACTTTGTATTTAACGTTTCGGAAAGTGGATGAGAACAATTGAAAAGGAACAGCCAAGGTGAGATTTAATGAAATTACTGTAATCGAAGTTACGACCAGCTGAATCGCTTATCCATTGCTGTCAATCGCTTTATATTCCCAACTCGTCACCAATTTTGGGTTACTTATTGCTTCAGTTCGGGCAATAACGTTTTTTGGTTGCCCACCTCAGTTTATCATAAACGGCATGCTGAGTCTACTTCATCATAAGCAGTCGAAATAGCTCGGGAAAATCGAAGAGTAAGAAGATTGACACGCTCAACGTTATCTCCTCTCAAAGTAGGCTGCTATCCTTGAACCATACAAACGATATGATTTTGTTACTCCTTTTTTTCTGAACGGACAAGTGAACTAAAATAGTTGCAGGATTTATGGGGGACCCAAACGGAAACCTTCCCTCGTTGTACTCGAACATGTCAGTTTGATCTGGGTCGGTGTTGCGTTGACATGGATTTGACCGACCCGGGCTCATCTCAACTCGGTGACGTGTGTTAACCACCTCGGATGGGCAAGTCTTGCTTGTTCACCTTACGAGGGGTGGAGTAACTTGATTTAGGTGAGAACAAGAGAGGTCAATCTTCTTGAGTCACTTGCACCTAGCTCCCGGAGGCAAATCCTGCGTTTAAACCACTCATGGAAGGGCGCATGAATTCACATTTGGATGTTTGGATATTCAGATCTACTGCTCTTAACTCATCGGTTGAAATATTAGCTTTGGAAGTTGACTTCTTCAGTAAATTTTAGAGTTTTGTATATATATATATATATATATATATGAAAGGCCAATAGTTAATTCGGAGCAACTTCCAACGAAGTACATTTATTTCGATTGTGGCTATTTGAATACATGTGAACTTAGTTACCAAGGTAAAATTAGTCTTAGAAAAGTAAAGTTTCAGAATCCGTGTAAGATTTAATAAATAACACTGAACAACCATAATCGGTTGACAACGCTGAGAGTCACTCATAATATTACCGGAATGTTACAATTCATATAACCAAATGATTATTTTAAAAATGCAATTTCATAATCTCTGAAATCTTGCCACCAAAGAAAACAATTATTAAATCGTAAACTTATCAGAGTTTTTTCGTTTCAAAAGATCTGAAGTTCATTTGAGCAAACTGCAATAAATAATGGCACAAATGTTGTCGAAAATGAAGCCCGGCGATTGAGATGGGAGAACTCCGCCACTCGGTCAATTATCACATATCGAAGGTCATCCTACAAGGCGACAAATATTTTCCAGGCTGAAGGATCATGCAGAACCACCGTATGTGTGTGCCCGGGGTTAAAACTGCAACAGAGCACAGAATCGTGGACGAAAGCGCATCGTATGCAACGAACGTGACACAGGGTAACGGACTTCAGAGGTGCTCATAGAGCATTTAAAGCATGTATTCATCAATCTCAAACAATTGTTACATTGTTCCCATTCAGAAAACACTCCTTTTTATTTCCCATTTAATGATATTTTTGGCCATTCTCTACTTTCATTATTGTCATTGTAAGAAACATTTGAAAAAGTATTTTTAGCGAAATTACACCAGCTAGGATGCAGGAAAAAACTTACACAATATTGTACCATCGGTTGATCTTTTCAAGATCATAAATAAATACAAAATCACATGAGTGATAAAACCAATAACTGTGCCGTTATCCCAAGTTTAACCTTAAGAGTCCACTAATTCTCCTTTGGAAGTGTCAATCTGTGCGAACATTCACTCAGTTGGGCACTATTTCCTGAAGCCCAGTCGTCCACTTAACCCCAATTGACTGCTCACAAGTCCGGAGTCCTGACGTAAACAAGAACTCGACAAAAGTAAGCTGTCATATAAGCGCATGTGCGAGCGGGTTGAGAACTGCATTTTTTCATCCCATTCCGTCAGTCGTACACACAATTATCCAAATGATAACTCCTTATTACTCACGATAATCCATTGTCTGTATATCTCGTAATGTATAAATTGGTTTGGGGATAGTCAGCTCTTAGCGCACACGTCCATAAACCCGTTTGAATTGGCGCGCACTCACCAACACAGTTCGGAGGTGCGCATAAACAACTAGAATGCATGTCGGGTGAACAGTTTAATGGATGCGTGTGGGCTCCGGCGGACAGAACTTCTCGTGTAGGCACTCAAGCTTCCGACTAGTCATGGCGCATTCGGAACGCGTCGCCTGGTCTATTATGAATTTCGAAACGGCTTCGGTGGTGGTGGTTTCAATTCACTTTCATAGAAAGAATATTGCTCTTTCTCCCACCTTTGTCAAATATATCTTCAGTTTGTGCGATTTAATAACGACCTAGATCTGGGTACCTCTTATGTGCATTACAATAATGCGACACGTCGTGCGTAGGTAAATCGTCGTTATCAGTAAACAGCGATTTTGTCGAGAAAATCATCAATAACAGAAAATAAGAGCAATTTGCACAGTCCTTGAGCTACTTCATTCGGTAGGTGGGAACTCGCGAGAGCACAATTGGAACAACTACTGGCTAAATGTACGAAGAATTCATGGTTCGTTAATCCCACATTTTTATAATAATCATCCACAGGGCAAGCAAGTTTGGAGAGATAAATTAATTTAGGTACACCCATTAACCTCTCGTAGGATGGACATGATTTTGGTAATCATAATGAGGCAAATTGTCAATACGAAAAATAGATGTTTTAGCACACTCCCATTCTTACACAGTTTCTCCCCAACGCACGTATTGGTGAGACTGTGAAATTTCACACGCATATATATATTTTCTCATCCCCTATATTGCTTCACAAACAGAGCTGACCAGGACATAGACAAATGATTTTATTCTGAATAATTTGCCCGCAAGGAAACATGTGTAGTGAACCTTTTACCGAATGATTTAAAAAAAACTTAGGATGAAATGTAACCGATCCTCGTTGAACAGAAATGAAAAACGGCGTTAAACTACGCCGATCTGATCGTTTTGCTTATCATTTTTGACCGTTCATTGAGGATAATAAACCTCAACCGGTGGATGGTACTCGAAGACTATTCCATTTAGATAAAATAGACACACTATAACACCCAACTGGTTTTCATGGTGATTTTACTCAGGACCGTGAAGAGATCAATTAAAAGTCTTCTGGAAATACAGAGATCAGAAATTCGTTTTGTATAGTTATTCTCGAGGTGGTTATTTACCTGCTTAGGGAACTGCCACTCGTGATTTACCGTCTGTGAAGCGAGCACCGCGAATCATCCATCGTAAAGCCGTCATCGAAAGCTCGGTTCTGTGAAACACACGGGTTCAGCCGCATGTCTTTGCCGACGGGGCATTTGTCCATGTAGCCGTTAAACGTGAAATTTCGTCAATTCCCAAATATAC
Source organism: Echinostoma caproni (assembly GCA_900618425.1). Lineage (NCBI taxonomy): Eukaryota > Metazoa > Platyhelminthes > Trematoda > Plagiorchiida > Echinostomatidae > Echinostoma > Echinostoma caproni. The sequence goes on from UZAN01042062.1 coordinate 20,007, forward strand.
GGTTATTCAACAAGCGTTTCATTTGATATGCTCAATATTACGCTCACTTTGTTCGTTTAGGTGCCAGATGTAACAATTTCCTCTCAGGTTTCGCATGGATGTTCTCGTTTTCCAATAGTTCTGATATCCCATTCTTCACAAGCCGATTGACTGGGGAAAAAACTTGCTATCTTTTTTGTATTCATTTCGACCTATGTAAGATTCGCGAATCTGAATGAACGCCAAGTGGTCCATGAAAATCAATTCATTTCGGATCGGCTTGTTGAGCTTTGCAATGGTGATCACAGTTCAGTTGATTTCAGTTCTCACAGGACGAGTTGTGACTCATACTAATCGAGCGTCCAGATTCGTGTGGTGTCGGTGAGTTTCCTTGGCTTCTAACACAATTGTAGGTGGTTAGATAGATTTATTCTGACAGGAGTGGGCTCTCATTTTGTAACAAAAGTGTGAAAGTGACACCAAATTGACCCGTGAAGTGAACATCTGAAAGGAACACACGCATAGACACCAACCAACATACAGGTGTTGACCAAATTTGTGCAACAGCACCCCCGTGAAAGAAATAATGTACTTGTTTAGAGTTTTTGATTATCTCCGCTCCCACTGGCCCGATCATCACTTTTCCAAATCTAGATGAAAATCGAATGAAAAGCTGAAATACCAAATTTCAACGGGCTATCTTTCAGTTTTAAGAGTATATGTATAAGAATTTATATTGTGAAATGATATTGCACCCCCTGGAACTTGCCCATTGATGTCACTCCTTAGTCATTCCGTTTGAAAAAGTTTACAAACCCCGGCATACAGTCTATAAGCTTTTGAATTATGTCTGTGTCACTACTATTTTACTCTCAAATCAAAGATTTCGCTTTGTGGTGCTAATTCTGGAGTGTCGATGTAAATGTAAGGTAAGAACAGTCTTGTCACTTTTAAGTCGATTTAGAAACGAGCAACTGGCAACCATGGTGAATCAACGATTGACAGACTGATGCGAGCTACACTCACGGGACACCCTGGTGATAGTGCTCGAATGCTCAAATCACCCTCAATGACCTTAAAGGAACAAAGACATCAATCGCTTGACGATTCACCTTCAAAAATGCATCCTCGAGGCTAATCTTTTCAATTTTACCACTAATATGTTCAGATCGATTTGTATTATCTTCGGGGTTAATGTTAGATCGTTAACAGAGCCATTTTACAGATCAGTTGACTGTCCGTACCCAAGAGCCACAAAACCATCGTGGATGTGGTTGTACTTCTACTTCTTACCAATGGCAGACATTGATGCACATTGGACTGTGAGAATAGCTGTTTCCCAACACTCGTGAAAGTAAACTAAACGACTTTATCCCCGAGGACCTTTTCTCTTCAAATGTTATCAATAGTGCGAAACTTCACTTCACTAGTAATAAGCAACGCTACCAAATATGATCGATTGAAAAAGCACAATCCGTCAGGCTTGTGATGCATCCCTTCATGAAGCTCGGCGTGTTCTCTACGCGTAATTATATCGCCACTCGAACCGGCTTTGTGCTTGCGCGCACAGAGGTGGACATTGGTCGTGGTGGTGGCGGTGGGCAGCAGAACGAAGTGTGGTGTTTGATAGGGAGAACTATTTCATTCCTGTCCTTCACTGAGACTCTGTACAGGTGTATACACCGACCATACCACTCAGATTTCATCCAGGATGGTGACCACCGGGGCAAATATGGCCATGCAAATCACATCCGGTCGACATAGAAAACTTGTGATTTGAGTGAAAAGTCTGTCCAGTTTGAGTGAACTGCTCAAATGTGATATACACATTTGAAAACGTATTGACAATAACAAGAACAACAACAACAATAAAATGGAAGAGAAGATGAAGCATTGTAAAACACGAATGTGTCAACCACTCACTCGGTGCACATGATTTCACACAGCACTTTTTATGCTCGTTCATGAGTGCACCTAAAAACGGAATGGGGAAATATTAAACAATTCTCTATTTTTCTGTTTGAATGGATGGATGAATTTCCGATTCAAATTTTGCCGTCTCCCAGGGACAAAGAGGTGCAAATGGCTCTCAAATTTAAATGAAGAGATTAGTGTGTCTCACTGAGTCGCAGTATCGATTGTTCAGCTTTTGTGGGCAACCAGGTAACGGTAGTCACAATATTTCGAATGTCAGTGCAAGGGGCACGTGGGTGGAAGGTTCACTGACTGGGACTTTGATTGATGATCTGCCTGGAGTAATTGGAATATTCGCCAATCGGCAGTCTCAACGGTAACCGGACACCAGAATATGTCGGCACCGAGATGCAGCAAGAAGAAGGCCATAAAAATAGCAATGCGTTTATTAGAAGAAAACAGTTGAACTCAGCGATCTGTATAAGATAGGGATAGTGACTCTGGTCATGGTATTCTTAATTGAGTCATAGCTGATGCGGTTTGTCCAAATTCTTGGCTTCCTAATAATCATCGAAAAAACGTGCAACTCCGGCCCCGTTACTGGGTTCAAGATCATCACAATGAGTTACGAAAA
>UZAN01042062.1:26991-39054 GCA_900618425.1 Echinostoma caproni
GCACTGGATACCACCCGGTGGACTTTGCGGAAATCACTCCTGTCCCGAGTCGACAAATGAGTTGCATATCCCGGGAACGATCGGTCCCACATAAGGAGGGATATTCGGTTCCATCGGATTTGCATCCCTAGAACCGACTACGTTTTCCAGGGTTTGGAAATAAAACGGAAGCAGCACCAAAGGAACTTCGATCACACTCCAGAAATTAAACAAAGAAAAAAGAAGCAGTTTACCGTGGTGCACTTTCCCATAGAATTACACGCAATCGACGAGGTAACACGATGAACTAAACTATGTCTTCTGTCAGATTTCGGATTGATTGACTGCCATCAGTTGGATTTGGGATCCACTGAAACACACGCTATTTGCAAGAAAGGCTACCAGAAGCGGCATAGAATGATAAACCCACATGGGGTAACAAGCTTCTGTGAAGAACAACAGAGATTCGCTAAAAGATCTGGCCGGAGCACGTGCATACAACGACAAGGTTTTTACATGGACCTATTCATTCTCATCCATACCAATGACTCCTCAAATCTTTTTAATCAGAATACGGTCACAATTATTCATGTACTCAAAACACATCTGTTTTATATCGTTTCGTTGATAATTGGTTGTTATGAAGAATCTCTTTTGAAGACACAGACGCGTGATAAAAGCTTTTAGGAACTCCTACCTCATTCTCGTGCGAAATAATATCCGATTAGAATGACCAAGTGTGTAATGCGACACTACAGACTTAGCTTCAGAATACATGATCATTTACAATACGTGATTCAGAGCAGAAAATGCGCAATAAAGTGGTGGTAAAAGTACAGGACCCCTCCTCAGGTTAGCAACTTTAAGTTTTGTTCAAACGCTCCCCTGTTTGTGAACGTCGGCACATGTTCTTGGCATACATTTTACAGTGCATTTGATTGCCCCTGGTCAGTATTCACCCATGTTCGTTTATTGGTTTATTCGCTGAATGCCACATCATGAAATCTGTATATATATTGTAAGCAAGTACGCCCCAAAGGTAATCCATCGGGTCTTAAGTTGGTCTGTAGGCTAATCATCACGTGACCTTGAAGACAGCCTGCATTCCGTAATGCTTGAGTCTGTGAAAGCCTCAGTACGGTAGATGCGGGTGTCCTGACTTGTGGCTGATCACTCCACTTTGTTGTCTCACGAAATTTTCCTATAATGCCAAGTGTCTCAAATAGCCCCTGCCGTCACCGAGAAGAGGGAAGAAGGTCACAGAAGTAACGGGTAGTGGTCAGTTTATTGAGAGAAATCCACGGAATCAGAGAATATGCACAAACAAATGTGATTGCTTAAATTGGTCTTCACCAAGGGATTGCTTGTACTCTGTTCGTCACACAGCCTATGTTTGAACCGTATGCTTCTGATTGGTCGTAACCAATGACCTATGTTTTGTTGTCCAGACACTGGAGTACGTAGACCCTTGATTGGCTTTATCTCAGAGGCTTGGATCACCACCTGAATCCGGCCGCATCGCGCAGACGATTAAATCAAGGAACTTCCTCTTACTCAAAAGGATAAATGTACCGTGATTTGTTCTGCAATGAGGATGGACTGAGACTTGTATGACATGTGTAATGCAAGCGGTGTATGATCAGTGGACAGCAGTATTTTCGTGTTGTAGCTTGACATCATTTTGAAATCCACTGATCAATAACGGGATCAAACGTTGTTCCAATGTACGAATAGATACAAATTCATCTTTTACCTCATATGTCATAACCAGCGAACTTTACCTCAGACTGAAAATGCTACATGAAGCATCTCTAAGCACGTTTACCACTGAAAATTATTTCATTTTTCCTGCTGTCATGCCAGAAGTGGCTTCACGCGTATGGTTCATTTAAATCAAATTTTTTGCATCCATTGGGTGACTACTGCCCCATACTTCAGTTCTTGATAAGCGTTGATCTTCGAGCAGAAGTGTGAGATCAATCGATTGTGTTTTCTTTACTTGCACTCCACTCACAGCATACCATTCAGCATTATTTGTAGCGCATTTTACGGAACCCGGAATCTGGTCAAAATTGCCACACCCACCCCGGAGCACAAGGTTATAAGTTGACCGTATGAACCAGCCTGCCTGCTGTGGTTCTCGTTATTTTTTAATAGTTCAACGACCCATTGGGTTTTTGGGCCCATGTTTCTCGTTCCATGCCAGATAACGCCGTACAACCTTTCTCAATCTCTGGTACAATCTGGCAACTTTATGCCAACTTAGTGCCATTCAACGCTGTATAAGAAATATGTAAATAACTTCTCTTATTGAATCACGCTTTCGAAATTCAATAACCATTTCGTCAGTCATATAAGGAAAGTGCTACGTACGTATTCATCTATCAGTTTCCAANCGCACGTCTTCGTGACAGACACTGACTAATACCCTTCCAATCGGTTTCGTCCGTGCACCATCCTGACCTAGTTTCGGGTCATCTTTTAATCGATTGATGTATTATCACGATCATTCATTAAATGGTCAACCCGATTTCTATCAGCACGCTCTCTTGTGTGTTCTGATTTCCTGTGTGGGGTTACGGGCCCTAAAATATTGTGCATAGCATCGCGGTTGGAATTCGGTCTTAACACGAAGCTAACTTCGATGCGGGTCACAACNGCTTCAGTGCACACGAGTAGCGTAATCCCGGTTTTCATGGGACGATTACATATGACAAAACAGAAAACGGTCTGATCAACTGGGAAATATTCTAAAGTTCTATGCTATCCTGGTACCGATTGTCAGTTGGGTCAATGGATTTGTACTACTGATGAAACACAACAAGATGGAAACCGCTGATCACATTTTTTCGTTTTCTGGCATGTTCTCCATGCTCACGAGGAATATTTCCTTGAAATCCTTTAGTTCCGGAATTCCGTGGCCAGGTTCACAGATAAAACCAATAACATTGTTTTTTGCGCTTATTGTCCCATCTACATAGTATGCGAAATTCCTGATACGAAGGACGTTATACAATACGTGTCTTGTACTTCTGGTCCTCATGTTCTTCCACATGTTCTGCTCGCACTGACACTAACTGGCACAGGTTCGTTGAGGAATCCACTATAGCATTTCGATCGTTTCCTTAAGTTATTCTGACCGGGTAAGATTTAGTTAGAAGAATTAAAAGGGGAAAAATATACGGGAAAATAATGGGGGGGGGGCGAGGTCCTGAGTTTTAGCGCACACGGTATTTAGTCGACCTCAAACTGTATCCAGTAATTGTGTCACACAGAACACTCAAGCAAACGCATACCGGAGGGCAGAACAAAGCAAGAACAAGAAGCGAGGGTTGTGGATGGTTGCGATGGTTCACTTCTGTCCACACAATCTGTGATACAACGCACCACAGATATCAACTACAAAATCCCGATGGAGAAAATCTGCTGAAAAGCTTGTTCATTCGACAGCCTGTGTGCTTGTTATTCGTGGAACCTTTTGTCGTTTGGCTAGCTGCTCACAATTATTTGGTCGTCATTGTCATTTTTCGATCCCTTGCTTTGATGTGACAGTAAAGTCTGGTCCCAGTCCACACCCTGTGTTAAATCCGAATAGCACCGCCTATCCCCGTACCGTTTTGTTAGCTTGGATGCGCTTGCTGACTCTTCAGTCAGTTTGATTGTGCACAAAATATTTCGGGAAAAGCCGCAAAATCGGTCACGCATGTGATTAATTTGGTTTAGTCCTTGCGTGTGGATCTCATGCACTAAACACGCAGTTGGTGGTCCACGTGGAAATCGGACAAGACAATACACATACCGATTCTTTGTTGTTGATTGTATCTAACGTCTGTGCTGTTCTAGTTATTCGATTGGTGCCTGTCAATGATAGATCTCAGTCACACATAACGGGAGAGTTGGTTAACGAAATCGATGTTGATCGAGTGGTTAGGATCATCATCCAATTTAATCAGGGATGTGTTTTTTTGCCAAACCCACTACCGTGGCTCAAAATATCAGTGATCTGTTGCCTCCCCCCGATTGACCGCAGCGGGCTTGCCGAAAAGCGATACTGGATGAGAAGGTAATTACGGCAGTCCTATTCCATCTGTATTAAGGGATCCCATATTCTGCAATGAAACCGAGCTATACAACGTGATGTTGCGCTATTCTGGCGCATAAATCAATGATTTCAATACTGGGGGATTCATAACTGTGTCCAAAAGCAACATCTCAATTAACTACTTCATTAAATGGTATTAATGAGATTTCATTCCATTTCAAACGGGTTGTACAATATCGTGTAAATGGAAAATGAAAATCAATTTGATCAGCTGCCCGTTGGTTGAGTGGGTAGTGTGCTTCCGTTTGTCTGTGAGGTCCCTGGTTCCATCCCCAGTTGGGTCGATTGATTCGCATTGCTGATGAGAAACAATTAGATCGTTTCACCCCACCCGCCGTTGCAATATGTTCAAACTTTCAGTGAAAATCCACCGTCTCTCAGTGTGTTTTCTGTTCCAGACAATCGACCACAAGTTGATAAAATTCTGTTCTGTTTTTCCCCTTTTCCTAGGCTGATACGATGAATAAAATTTGATCTGTTTCCTTCCAGTTTGGTTTGTATATTCGATAATATCTATTGGTTTAAATGCAGCAACAACCCTTTCATCCTGGTCTCATCTGTGGTAGCCTTTTACATTTACTGTCATAAAAATGACATCACCTAAAGCTTCTAGAAAGGCCGACGTTTATGTTTGTTTTGCTTTATATATTTCCACTGAATGTCACCTTTTAATGTCATCGAGATAGCCACCGAATTGGCTACCCTTACTCAACCATCATAGTGATAGTATCATTAAGTAACAGCCAGGTAGAGTACACGCGACTGAAAGTATCATTTGCACCTTTGCCATCTCTATGGGATGCGGACTTGTTTGCCCGACCTAGGTAGGACTCTCAACTTTTTACTTTTGTTTGCTAATAAAGTGATTCAATTCACCTAGAGAATGCCTGTGCCTGTGCAGAATACGACTCTCAAAACTATCAGCGAGAATAAGTGAATCTGAAACACAAAGTATTGACTACATATGATCTTCAGACTTGCACTAAAACTTCTATTCCGACCTCTTCGGGGAGAGAGAGCAAAACATTTCGTGACTTTTTGGGCATGCATTTCGGAATGTATTCAGATTTGCTCATAGTCAATTCCTATGGATAGTTTTACTCTTGAGAAATATTTGCCACAATTATCATCGAGGATGTGGTCACATTTTCCGTAAAAGAGCTGATTGGGGGGGAGGGGGCGGGTGTGTGTGTGAGGAAATGGAAAGTAAAGAGTTGTGTGCACGCTGTCGCGCTGTCAATCAATAGTAGGACAGGTCGCAAAGGAAGTTGAACAGCTTCATTACGGAACTGATAGCTTCCGTGCAGCTGCACTTCTGAATGATGAGGTATTTATAATGATAATGTATTTTTACTTCCTATTTCATTTTTTGGGTATATAAATGTACATTCATCATTCAGGAAAGGGGGCCGCGGCCATACACAGGCTGCCTAAGATAGACCTGCGACGGTGGAGCGGTTCGAACTCGGGACTCAAAGGTCACAAGTTGGTGACCTAACCACTTGGCCACCACCGCCCTCTCTACAATCGTTTCGTTTTTCTAGTCTCACTGCAGTTGAAGCACCCAAATACACACATGGGTTCATCGGATAAGTCGTTTAGTATTAGTGAACCCATCAGTTACTTTCAATTAATACATCGTCAATGAGGCTAGTCAACTCAAGTAGTAGCTTAGTAGCTTTATGTACCCGGCTGGGTGAAGTTTCAGCATTTTTTACCCTATTTATGGTTGCATGTTTAAAAAAGCACACAAAATGAAGTTAATGCTGCTAGATGTCCAGTTTATCAATGAAGCGAGGAATTACTTGATTCTGTGAAAACCGTTTCTCTGATCAGCATATAGACGTGCATGATACGGAATAGCGACACGAAGATGTTTGTGCAGACGAAAGTTTGCACCCTGTGTGTGAGAATTATATAGACACCGCTTTCAAACGTTCGTTACGGAATGGGGATGAAGAGCGTTTGAGAGTATTTTTCAACTGAAACATTCACATGTTCGTGGGTGTCTGTCCATGATAGATTCTGCAGATATAACCTCATCGATGCCACTGCATTTAGAGATGTGTTATAAGTGAGTGAGTCTTTTTCAACAGACTGGAGAAAGCAACCGGGGAGTGATACAACCGGTGTGAGCTGACACATGCATTCATAAGTCGAACAATAAATTTGTGTCATGTTTTCTATGGGACACGATTTTCGGCATTCAGACCGCATCTCCAGTCAGTTAGAAACGAAATCATTCGGGAAGGGGAGGGGGCACGTTGCACAAGTCATATAATGCGATGAGGTATCTCACCAATCGATCACACATAAGCTTATTTAAATAACAGAATGAACTTTTCGAATCACTGTGATACAGCACTGGGCAAGTTCTTTGTTCCGGTGGGAGCTGTAGCAATAAATCCGTGTGTTATCGTATTGCACTCAGTTAGGTTTGTTGATCGGTAGCAGGCTGACTAAACTAAATCTCTTTGAACAGTTCCACACAAGTTACCATGGACGACAAACTATCCAAAGCTCTAAGCACATTCATTCTGTGTGTGTATTGCTAGACCATTTCTGTCCGGTTCGACCATTGTCATACAGCGTTTGAAAACCAGTAGCGCACAAGCTCGTTTTCGCTGACTCATCCACTGCCTAAGACGTCCAAATTTACATCTTAATGTTTTGTGGGCAGAATCAGAAAAAACAAAACAAAAAAAAGCAAATCACCGTCCAGCGACATGACCGGATGTGGCTCACACTTTGGTCCATGCACATACTCCCGTGGTTCGGGTTATGAGGTTGCATAGGGAGATGGCTGTGTCGACTATGGTAATGATCATGGGATCTACCGACGAATTGTGCTCAAAATGGGACTGTATTCATCTTTGCAGATCGATGGCTTATTGAGGGGCAGGGGGATGCCTCGATCACATGAATGATGTGGTTTGACTTGACTACGGTCAAACCATTGATGGATCTTACCACTCCACTATTTAGTAAAGCTGCCTATAATTGGAATGATTGAATGACAGTTGGGACGCAGTGTATAGCACGGGAAGTCCATAAAATGACACAGGATTTGTGCCTTTATTTCGTTCCTTTTTTGCCGAACGAAATGTCACAATACACACACACAGATACACATACACACCCTTCCTCCAGATTGAAGGTGTTTTCCCGTATGTCGTGTCACACGATAGATAAGTAAATCATTCTGAGATGACTGTAATTATTGTTCCCCTTTTTTACCGATCTCAAAAGCTTGTGTGCATATTTGATATTGGGTGTATGCTTGAAGTCAGGCCGTTTTTCCGAAGTTCTAATTCTTTTTTAATCGGTAAAATCATTTCCGAATCAATTTCACTCGTACCTTGCATAGTGGGACGTGAGGAAATCACGTGTTCTGCGCATACCATGCGAGTTATATGACAGCCTTACATAGCGCAGTCAGTTGTACAACGCAAATCCGTGAGCTTCATTGGCGGACAGACGTCACACAAAAGCTACCGAATGAATGCAAGGAATTCAGTTCGTTTCAACTGGTTTGATCACTTGTTATCTTTTTGGAATCTAGGTTTCCTAATTGAATTTCGAAAATATGAGATCACTTACACCAATTGATTGATGGAGGTCACCACACCCCGGCAGATTAACCCTTCCTGATCCGAATTTCAATCTGTATTTTTTAATTGACAAAGCAAAGTAGTGAATGTAGACGACAGTTCAGAATTACATCAGAACTCGAGGGTTTGCAATGGGACCACTTCTTCAAAATTTTAATTCCAAATCATAAAAAAAGTAGTACATATTGTGTTCATCTGCACTTTTAGGTCTCACATACTTTGCAAGTTTCTCAAACTTTATGATATTATTGGCATCTGCGTTTCTGAATCAATGGATATTGTAGCTGATGATATTTGGTTTGCAAATCATCTTCATCCCTGAAAGATCAGTCGTAATCCCTTGAATAACAATAATTATTTTTAAACTTAGAGGAATTTTAGTCTTTTTTCGACTTTTATCTCTTCAACTTGCTATGACCATCCAATACAAGCACCAGTTTTGCAACGGTGAATCATTTGATATCGGCGTTTATTGCATTTTTATGTGGACAAAATTGTCAAAGGATTGGAAGTTGGAAGGTAAACAGAATCAGTCGAGGAAGAATTCTCCACATAGCGAGCGAGAGTTTGAAAACTTTGCGATCAACTTTATGTGATTGATGGGAACAAAGATTTTATTTTATTTTATCGGGAGATCGAGTAAAGGGTTGTTCGTTCACGCTGGCACTTGTGATCATAAACTGTAGACTAGGTATTTTTTATTCGGAGAAACGCTGCCCGAGATCACAGGTCAAGTAAGATGGGAGAGCATTTAAAACATCTTTTGTGCGCATCACTTGTGTTTATCTATTTGAAAGAACTTCCTCATTGAACAGCTACAATCACATAGGATAACAGACGAACTTGCATTCGTTGCTATCTCCACCCCTACTGGCTGATATTAAAACTAAGTCATATGTAATTCAACAGACNTTATTTTATCGGGAGATCGAGTAAAGGGTTGTTCGTTCACGCTGGCACTTGTGATCATAACAGACGAACTTGCATTCGTTGCTATCTCCACCCCTACTGGCTGATATTAAAACTAAGTCATATGTAATTCAACAGACCGTCCACGAGCGTTCACTCTCAGATCAATCCGTGCTAGTTTCTGTTACGAGTCACAAATCATGGATGGAACGGGGATATGGTCATTTCAGGACAGGACTTTATGGTAGGTATGAGTACTTCAACTACTGATCTACGAAACGAACAGACTGTACGTAGATTTATCAGTCCACACTGAATAGTGACCATCACTAGACACATTCCATGTCTGTCGCATGTGTGTGGCAAAACAATGACAGAACATACCTTTTAACTATAGAGCATGTACACAAAATGGTGTTCATTTCGACTTGCTGTGGCTCAGTGTTCATTTCCAGAAGGCAAACGGAAAGTTACCTCTTGTATACCTCGTATTACCAATGCTGTTCTGATTGGACGATTAAGATCGGTCCACTGTCCAAACAAGGCTCAGTGTGCTTGTCCAGTAGCCGGTGTAATGTAGTTTCTGAATTCCCGTCTGCCACGTGTTTCGGTAAACCGCTCCAATGGCTGACGGCTCCTAATAATAAACTGTAATAATTCTAGTAGCAGTTCGTTTATTGGAAAAATAATGAGGGTTTAAATAATATGTACACAGTAGGTTCATTGGTTATCCGGGCTTCTACCAATCGCGTTCCAGTTTTCCCGGCATCGTTCTACTTCTGTCTGGACCGCACGGTCTCTGATTCGCTGATACGACCTGTCTATGGTATATGGTCAGAAGCAGTGACACGTACGCGAGTTGTTGACGTGACTCGTGAAGTTTGATTGATCGCAGTTGTCCAAAAACTGTAACGCCTCGCTCCAGGGTACACGTCATCTCGTAGACGCGGATCACCACATAAACGCGCGCCAGCAGAATGCCAAGCAACCTCCACTTTAGGATCCTGTAGTCATACCTCTGTTCTCGTTTACTATCTCCGACGAACAAACTCTCTTGGAGGCTTGGTTCCATTTCTTCCCCAAACAATTCTTTATTTAAAGATCAGATCTCCAATTAGGCTGCGATACGATTGGGAGAAAACACCAATAAATTCCAGGTGCTAGTTGTTTTCGGATCCGTGAACTACTCAGTAGCTAGCTATTGTCAACCCCTTAAGCTTGTGGTTTTCATCTTTGGTACAGGAAAACGCAGTCAAACTCTTGTCTTCCAACCGTGACCAAACGTGTTTTGCACCCAGAACCCCTAAGGCATTCAGTGCCAGGCTACCAAATAATCTCGTGTGGCACCCAATCTCCTCCAGACTATTCTGGCATTCAATCTCGTTTTGAGTATCGGTGACGTATAAACAGTGTTTTCCGTCAAATGCACTACCACCGAGTTTGTACGCTCCCGAACATTAGGGCAACGATGTCAGTGTCTCGTTTCAGCGGGTCTTTGTCCTTCTCTTATCATGCCACATAGAATCATGTCATCAGCCTACTTAAGGCATGGAGACTCCAGCCTCTAACGCACATCATTGGTGGACGCACGAAATAGTATATCCCTTGAGGTAGGTCTCTGGGGACCCTAGAGATCGTTGTTTCGAGCCTGTCAGATAATCTATCCTGCCTCGAACAGTAATTCACCGGGTTCTAAGAAGATCAACACACTTTCGCTCTGTTTGATCATAAACCCCATATGGTGGCCATTGGTGAATCCATCCCGGATGAGGATCTCCCCAAAATCAATAATAATAGCCCCGTCATTAAATCCTGATCACCCCTTGAGGAGAATCGTTCAAATTCCCAAAATAGATTGTACAGGCAAGATAGTCACGTTCAGACGCCGTGCTGAATCTCAAAGGATAATCGGCTGTGTCCAACTATTCAGGGAACAAAAGAGCTAGGAAAGATTTTTCTTCTTTTTGATTCTACTTCCGTTTATTGAGCAGTTGATTGTAGAGTTTTCAGAGAGAAAGAGAGAGAGAGAGAGAGAGAGAGAGAGAGAGAGAGAGAGCGATAACTTGGTGACTTAAACCGCGAGACTACCACCGCTCTGTGCAGAAGACACAAATGCGATTCACCGATATCTAACTCATCGATTGAAATCTTAATCCACTCTTTTCATGGGATGGGTTAATTCCTTAAGTTCTCTGGTGTAGTGTCCTTTGGAAGAACCTTTTCAGCAGGAAGGAATGGAATATTTGGATTTATAACCCTGAGTTTTCTTTTTAGATTGTCTGTCTGGTTATTAATGGGAATAAGACACTCATGGATCTTACAATGAAAGGCCTTTCTGGTAGGTGTTGGTTGTCATTTACATAGGTGCTTCAGCGTTAAGCAACTTAATTCTTTACTTTTTCAGCTGCTGCTGGACCTTCTTAATCTTCGAGAGTGAGAATACATGCCGGAGCGACGGACCGTAGTAGCCGAGATGCATATTGGGTGGACTATCTGCTATTTTTTCCGTAACTGTCGATCGATGGATGGCTTTCAACCGGTTAACTTCTTTACGCACACGATTATATTCACCAAAATGGGTACAATTCGCCTGGAATCTATTTACCCCAGTTCTTTCATGAGCGCCTTGTCAAACCACGAGTACCCGTTCCTAGTGATCGTGTTCACGATACGAACGCTAATTTAGTAATGATCCGTACATCTTCCATCGATTCAGACTCCTGTTTTGTCCCATTTATGTTCTCAACGTGGTTAACGAAAAGTTCTGTTACCATTCTTCATACCGATTGCTGATCATTTGTCGTCAGTATTGGCGGTTGAATCGGTCCTTGGAAGATTGTGGTCAGAAGTTGGTCACTGGTGGACGCAGTAATTGATTCACAACATTGAACTCTCGTGTTTTGAGCTGAACATCGATTTCCGAAACTAATGAAATTCAAAACCGCTTCAAAACATATGATAATCGAAGTAGTTATGGATTACGGATCACAAATCACGATCCCAACTGAAGAAAAGAATCGCACTAGAAATCTTACGCCGGAATCTCCAGTCAACAAGAGGCAGGAACAAGGTCACAGAAGTAGCGGTTCACTTATCGAGAGAAATCAATGTGATTAATTAATGTGTAAATAGGAAAATTATTGATCAAACAGATATCAACCAATCGCCGTTCTCGTTCTTCAAGTCAGACGGCTTTTGTGTACACAGTCTGACTGTTGACTAACCTATACTATCAACCCATAGCCTGATGTCCATAAATTGGAACGCGTAGCTGCTCGTTTGGCGTCATCTGGAGGGCTGACTTACCACGAAACTACTCTCACTGTCGGGTGAGGTTTGAAATTTCAGTCGCAGAACAACTTCCGTTAATAACCCCCACCTCCCCACGAAAAATCTGATCTTCCGGTGTTTGAAAGTACTTTCTGGCACAAAGACCTAGCAGCAAGCCGTGATCGGTGGATA
>UZAN01042063.1:25908-37772 GCA_900618425.1 Echinostoma caproni
TAAATGTAGGAACGAACCTCTTCAACAAGAACCTGAAAATGTGAGAACAGCGTCATGATATTTCACATACTCATCTAATCACATGGACCGTTAGGAAATCAATCGGATGATGGTGGACGGTGGAAAAACTGAGTAGTTGAGATATTAACAGGTTTAGTGAACTTGGTTTCGACATGAAGCATCGACATTCTCACGCGGTGAAGGACCGACATAATAGGAAAACCGTAAGGTCCTTTTACTCAGATGACTGAAATTTCACCAGACCACATTTCGACTTTGGATAAGCTGTCCTTAGAGGGATCACATTGACGCAATTTAAGTACAGAGCACAACTACAACGGAAAACTGAACTTGAACAAAAGTTCCCAGAAAATATGCATCAACTGATTGATTTCTTGGTTTAATTTTTAACAGATCGGGGCTTCCGTTGTAGCGTATGTGAGGGTGGAAAACCGCTCAGTTCTGTGTAACTTATTAATTAAGAAGACAGACTGACTACCAGTGGTAACAATCCCCTGCCTATGAGAAGTCAATTTTCAAACCTTCGGGGAACTTTTCCCACAATTAGCCATTACTCACAGTTTGTCTACTCACTCGGCAGCTCGAGGGAACTTAGTTCGCAAATTAGCTCTGTAAAGATAGGATGAATTCATGAAACAAAATGTACCAGTATCTTTCGGATTGGTCCCGAAAATTACCAGCAGAACAATTTTCGAAAATAGACTTCAGTAACCCGAACGGTTATCACGGTATTCAGTTTGGTCATACATGAGCGTTGCCATCTTCGACCCTACCCCTACACACAACACAGGTGAACGTGCCAACGAATTCAACTCATTATAAACGGATGACAATGAACACTGCTCCGACTCAAGAAGCTCAAGATTGTCGCCTCACTTTGTATCAATCCGGTAAGGGCACTCTCGTTAAACTGTGCTGCATCCAAGATCCCAGCCACGGGCTGATACAACAGAGGCAAGATTTCATACTACAACGATTGCCAGTGGCAAGAGACCACTTTAAGTGCGGTTTACCCTTAACTTTGGTGCTTAATTCATTGACAAATTTCTTTGAATCGGCAACCAATCTAATTAAATGTGCTGTTCAACTGATAGAGGAAATGGTCCTCTTACATGGAAATCCAATTTTTCTGATCAAAATTTGTCAGGATAAACCCTATCAGACGCCTCATGTGGAGACTCTCGTCTAACAGGTTCGGTAATTGATTCGACACACTTGCGTCGAATATTTATCGAGACCATTTTATTAAGCTAAAAATTAATAACATGGTATGTAAATGTGAACTTACCAGAATGTCAACACGGTCGTGTTGCGCGATGAACTGTCGAGCGAATTCGCTGACACTTTTTGGTTTAGCCATGTCCAGTTGGTGCAGATGAACATTCTACAGAGACGAAAGAGGAGATTTGTGACATTAGGAACTACTTAGAACACAAGATGTGGATTTGATTTGGAAAGATCAAAGCTGATTTTACCTATGAAGCTTCAGTTCTGAACAGTTTAGTNAGAACTTTAATTCTGATCACGTGAACCAAATCATTGATCTAGAACGGTTGTACCGAATCAAGTATACAAAACTAAATTCGGTCTAACTTGCTTAAGCACAAGTTTCTTCCACGTTCATCACTACCGTCAACAGACAAAGCCTCCTATCTCATGGTGACAAAACTGGACTGTCCGTACTGCAGTGTGGTATAACCGATCCCTAAAATGAAGAAAATTATCGCCTCGGAATTATAAGCGTTCTTCGCAAAATCAGTGTTGTAATCATTCCGCGCGAAACTATCCAGTAAACAGCAACAGTTTACTTCAGTTTATACCATGCAAATTCCTTTGCCTGCATATTTGGACGGAATCGAGAAGATTTATCATTCTGGAAGCAATATCAGGCGGAGAATAGAAGATCCAGGAAGATTAAAGTCAAGGAGAAATTGAGTAGATACCAGTCGACGAAACTCAGTCAAACAACTTGGTGTCTCTAACCAACGATTAGACTGACCCCGATGCCCCCAATCGGGATGCCCAAAGCAACCTATATGACCGAGTCCCTTGGTCAGTTTCCATACACACGTGCCAGGTCTTGATTTCGCTGTCATAAAATTTATTCTATACACAACCTCCCTAAGCAAACAGTCATCCAAGAAGTCTATCCGGCGTTATTCATAATATATTAGGTTTAGCACTTGTTCTAGTAGGCGATGAGTGACTACAACTATGCTTCTAAGCTCAGCATTTCTTGTCCGGCTTCCCCAACAGTCTCGTGCCATTCGGCGACGACAGTGGTGTTCGAATGCCGACAGTTCATTTTTATCCTCATCCTGCAATGACCAAGTCTCAGCACAATATAGCAGTTCCCGTAGAACCGTTGAAGCATACGCTCGACCAGTCACAGACAGAAGGACCTCGAGACGGCGTGGTGGATTTCTCAAATTGGTTAAACTAGACAAGCAGTCTGTATGACAGCCAATAATTCATCTGTGATGCATCCGTCAAGTGAGATGAAGTTGTCCAAATAGCAAACCTTGTCCATTTTTCCATTACATCCCCAGTTCTATTGGGGTCGTGAGCTGGACCAACGCCGTCTGATAACAACAGTTTGCACGTTTAATCTGCGAAGCGAATGTCGAACATAGATGCACTAACACCTGGAACATTCAGAAAATCTTGCAAGCGAATCCAGGATCAGATCCATTACAAAGGACAGGTGAGAGGAGCATCTGTGAAGAGCAGTGCTTTCCGGGGTGAACTCAATAGAGAAAGGGATGCAAGCTTGGAATCGGTTTTGGCTATTAGAAGTAGTGAAATGAACTTCTCCGGTACATCTTTCAAGGAGCAGCAGTACCGGGGTCTCATGCGGTCAACCGAATAGAAGACCGCTTTTAGATCAACGTAAAAGGAAAGTGACAGCCTTCAAAAGGAATGCTTCTGTTCCATTAGTTCGTGAACAGTGAAAATATAGCCCATACACACTTACTGTCTAAAATGAGAATAATTGTCACAAGTGTACCGCTTAACAACGGTAGAAAATCGATGAAGTGTAATGCTAGCAAGATGTTTTAGAGGTTATTGATAAAACAAATTTCTCTGTAGTTTCTACAAATCAGAGGGCTGGCTGTCTCGTATCATTAAGTTGGAATCTGTCTAATTCCTCCATCCTTAAAAGTAGATGGGGACAGACATTTGAGTTACGGGCCTCCTAAGGTAACTTATTCTAAGAAGAACCTTCAGTTCAGAAAAAAGGTTGATGTCAAGTGATATTATTTGCCCGGTTGAAGTAGGAATTGGGGGGGTCTATCGTCGGTTTTGGTAGTTGAACTGTGCCTTAAAATGTTCTGCCCAGCGCTCAAGATTCGATTCAAGAATATGGATCGGCGTGCTTTCGAACTTTTCATCCATATAACTTATCCTAATTTCCGTCAATTCGTATTACCAAGTAAATAGAAAAGATTGCGACTGACATTAATAGCCACAGCTTTCTCCGTCTTTCAACACTGTTACCGATCACTTCACGAGGTCATTTCACAGAGTTAATGAGCTGGCCTTTAAGGGATTTCCGAGTAGTCACAATTAAAAACTTGAAACATTGGGTCCGGTTTATCTAATTCGTTAGAACAGAGAGAAGACAAATACTGCGAGATATTAACATTTCTTTCGATCTCCTCAGTCGCTACAACGTAAAAAAATTTGGTATTTATACAAACAAGTTTTGATAACTACAATGGTTCAACGGACAACAGTCAGGGTAGAGGGCGAGAGAATCGATTTCACGGCCGGCTAAATGATTGTGTCAGAAACTTGTGCACACAAAATTGGGTTACGTCAGACTGCTGTGGAACTGGTTCTCCCCCCCCCTCTACCTTGATTGTTGTCCGTTGAGCCATTGTAGTTATCAAAACTTGTTTGTATAAATACCAGCATTTTTTACGTTGTAGTGACTGAGGAGATTGAAAGAAATGTTAACATCTGGCAGTATTTACGTTCTCTTTGTTCTAATGACTTAGTCATTCAGTATCCAGAGGAGTGACTTTGTGAGCGCCCAGCATCAGGTCGAGAAAACCTATTGTTGCCGGAATTCACCGCCACTTGCATGGCCCTACATCAAATACAGCTTACGCTATCACCAGAATGCCTCGTAGGTAGCACTGGACTACCTGAGGGCTACGGGCGCATCCCCGGAGAAATAGAACCAAGTCACCCAATAGTAAGCGGTATTGAGCTGGGCACTATGCACATCAGTGGTAAGTTTCGAAAACGGGATTTTAAAGAGCGATGCATACGCCGCTCCACCCTTGAATAATTGCACTTCGGTCAATGGAATGTGTTTTGCATGTTAGCAAATCCGTTAGCCAAATAAGAAAAATGCATTGTGAAACACAAACGCAAATTAATAACAAACCTGCACTTACGGTGTTAGCATTGTTCGCAAAACGGATCACTTCATCGCGTGCAGCCTCGCCTCGTTGCGCATTGCGACAGATCATGTGAACCTGTGCACCCCTTTTGACTAGTTCCTTACAACAAGCTAACCCGATGCCGGAATTGGCTCCGGTGACAAGGATTCGCCGATTATCCAAACGTACACCATCTAATTCTTTCGGATCAAAATTAGCGGCAGCTGCCTCATAACCCGATCTGAGTTGAAAAGAAGTCGAAAGAAGAAGGACAGTAAGCAAGCGAGATAGCACAGCGTATAAACTGTTTATCTCAACTCAGAGTAATTCATTGTGAACGGTCGGGAAAACCCAATAGCATAAGCCCTGAGACTGGACTGACAAACAAAAGAAAGTGGTATTGCAATACATATTAGACTGTTGTTTGGAATGTGGAAGAAGGGATATTCTGAGTCCGTTTTGTGATGACGGCTAACCTTCCCGGTACCGCCACGAACCGAACCTTGCTCGTGAATGCTAATCCTCTGTCGGAAAGGGAAGTTGTTCGGGCAAGAATCATCATAAATAACTTTAGACTGCCGCAACGGACAGTTTGCTTCTGAAATTTCAACGAAGCAGTTGACAAAGCTTCAATGTTTTGCTCGAGAAATCAAACAGGAATATGAGGATCGGTATAAATAGGCCACGTAATTCACCATTCTTATATTATTAAAGCCAGAACCTATTCTTCCACAACCAATGTTATACCTCAGTTACCCTAAGGAGTTTTTAGCGGCGGAAAGTAGAACCAGAACAATGATAAAAAAGATTGAAAGCATTTTCATGAAAATTAATTCCGGTCCCCTACCAACGAAAGAGGATGATGAAAAAAGGATCAAGTGTCCTTGAAGATCAGTGCAATGGACATAGTTGCAAAAGCCATTCGATCAGTGTATATAGGTGCGAAAAATTGGATGTCTTTCATCCAATTCGCGAGAGTAGAAAGAATATAAGTTCTGTTTGGTGTCAAATTCTTAGTCATAACATTAGAGTGCGATGGCGGAGACAAAGAGTACTGGATAAGTGTTTTATTCATGTTTAGAGCAGCAAGCTTGGATTAGCCCATTCGATTGTTAAGAGGTACCAGGCACTCTTGATATTCTTGGGTGTGGGTTTCACTCCTTGAAAGATCGTAAATTAACCGCAATTTCATGCATTTACATGCGATGGAAATGTTTGTGATAACCGGCAAAGAGCACTGGACAGCCGTTTCGTCCTGTTTGGGACTCGTCAGAAGTGCGTACTTTTTGTGTCCCTGTCAGGACTCGAACCGCGAAGGTTCGAGTTGGGACTTCAAACCCTTACCCCTGAGCTACACGGTCGACGGTCATCACCTTCTTGTTCGGACCCGTCAATAGCCCTTCTTGCTGTAAAAGGTCGACGGCCGACAACTCGAGCGCATTGCCATAACAATTTCAAATATTTAGCATGAGCAAATTCATATTTCCACAGATACCAGGTACTATGGGTGATACTGCCTGGGATTTCACTCATAAACCGTAGGTGAAATGTATCAAAATGTGATGGACCTCTGTAATGACTGACAAAGTGCACAGGACAGTTTTTTTATTTTTTTGGGGGACCCATCGATAGTGCGTACTTTTGGGCCCCAACCGGGAGTGCAATTGCGGAACTTCGGGTCGAGAATCGTTTGTGGGAGTTAAGTGAACTCCCAAAGAGTGGAACCAACGATCAAGCTATNGTGGGAATACATATAAACTTCTTCAAACCTAGCATTCTAAGTGGTAACATTTCAGTTAATTGCCTATAAGGTAAAACAATGTGGTAAATGTTCAAGTCGATTGATGGACAGCCATTGGAATACGATAGTTTAACATTCAGTCCTATTGAAATTCGAGCGACTGCGTTAGAAATTTTGGAGCACGAAGAAGAGGATGACACCTTGATTAAAACTGAATGCTAGAAGTATTCGGACCATGAAAAAACGATATAAACAAAATAAAACTGGGTCGACGATGGGCCCAATTGGCATTAGGTGTTCAGCAATGGATGACCCTGGATTTCATTTTACATGTGGACCTTTGGTGCAGTGCTGTTTAGCAACTGCACTTGGGGATGTGTTCAGAGATCCGTTGTAACAAACACCAGATTGTTTTACATCGTAGCGACTAAGTAAATTAGATGAAAGGTTAACAGTTCTCAGTAGTTGTTTTCCCTCGTTTTCTAGTTGAGGGGATCCACTATGAGGATAGAACAATTTCGGACAACTGACAGTGTAATGGATCAATGGATCCCGTTCACATCAAAGTGGTCCCCTGACGGGGTATCCTGACTGAAAACTTTCATTCACCTACGAGCCCGGAGAATTCGGTCTCGTAAAAGTAAAGATCTGATCACACCTGATTGCTTCGAAGACAACGGCCAGGCCTGATATCCCGAGTTGTGATAGGTAGAAGGAATGAAAGTGATGGACGCAAACACATACTGTTGGGCAATAAAATTCGTTAGCTTAAGCTTCGGTATTTACTACGTAGAACCATCGGCATCGTAATGAACTAGAAGGCCGAGAAGCTGTCTACGACCATATGTGAAATTCGACGTTCGAGCCTCGGACACTGTGGATAGTTGCAGGAAAAAAAGCAATTGGAACTGCTGAACCAGGTGGTCACATAGAAAGGTGGATAACTAATTCACATCGGAGGGTATCAGCAAGGTTTCACACAGGTTTGGTTACTACCGTAATAAAGTGAATACTGGTTTAGTGAGGTTACAATATTAGCCGATCGAGGTTAATGAACTGCCTTGTGTAGATCAAACCGTGCTTCTTTGGTTGGAAGCCTATCTCACCTGCAGTTACAAATACTATTCGTATTTGCAGTTTAAATGACCCTTGTTCGCGTTCTCAGCTCCACAGACTTGTAAAGTAACTGAATGGAAAGAAAGAATGGGACTAACAGTGACGTATCATTTATTTCATCCGACTTTCAACGCATGAATTATTAGCGGAACTTGGATTTTTCGAATATATTGAAGAACTGTTGGGAGCATAATGGTCGTTTGAATACATTTTAATGAAGTATTCTGCATTTATTGACGAATCCGGAAGAGTACGAAAACTTAGTTTTAGTTTTCAGTTTTTGCAACCATTAATCATACATGTTCATGCGCCGGTTTCGGTTGCTGTCTTTTGGCTGCCTATTTGGATAAAACAGCAGTGGGACGAATGAAATGTTGCGAGTAGCGTCAAAGAAGACAGAGAATTAACATGGATTAAGGTAGTAAAGAAACTTTATACCACCAAAACTAGAGGAACCATGAGAGGTCACGGTGAAGCATATATATATATATGATCGTACAACTCATGTACACAATGCACTCCAGGCACGACGGAAATAGCTCATATAGGGCTGCTGGATCGGTTTTAAATACTTTGACAAATAGCCAAAAGCACCTACG
Source organism: Echinostoma caproni (assembly GCA_900618425.1). NCBI lineage: Eukaryota > Metazoa > Platyhelminthes > Trematoda > Plagiorchiida > Echinostomatidae > Echinostoma > Echinostoma caproni. The sequence continues at coordinate 33,777 of UZAN01042063.1, forward strand.
TATTTGTTTCAATCCCGTTGAAAAAACTGCACACACAAATGAACAATTTCAATGTGAAACCACATCATGACTCACTTCGTGTACTCTCGCATACCCCGAGTGAACCAAACAAGGTTCCGATACAGAGACATTGAACGGACTGCAAAAGAAACCAATCAGGCTGTTTGGTCAACCAAAAAAACCGCAACGGTCGAAATCATTGGAATATCAGATCACAAAAAAGTATGATTAGTCTCTAAAAAAGCTAGTTCATTATAGTAGTGGATGACACTGTTTGGAATTATTTATTATATGTACGGAGTTATTTTTATTTTGTGTGTGCATTGGAGTTTGATGAACGGGTACTGCTAGGGTGTCCAGCCACTAAGTAGAAGAATGATTTGGGTACTTAACCAAAGCCTTTAGTTCTAACAAGAACCTAACCGCAAGGTAGCGGGTAAAGCGAAGTGAAGGCCCATTAACTTGGATCGATTACTCCTCCACCATTTTTTACCGACTGTAACGCAAATTCTAGTCGAACCCTCAACCTAGAGGACCAGGAGACTGGACTTCGTCTGACCTCTACCTATTGACCTTCCAGATATGATAAGATCCCCTAGCTTGAAAAAAGCCATCCTGTGTAGCTCGTTGCGTCAGAGAGGCGCACAAGCCATCACACCACGTCAAGATGCAGTCTCGTCATGATGGTCTGTGTATGTGTTCGCGATTGTGTTTATAACTCCTGTAAGCATAAAGCCTACATTTTATTCAAAAGTGTACATGGTAGATAAAAAAGTTAAGTCCTGTAACTTTTAACAGAGTCTATGAAAACTCGTCCTTTGTTACTCATAATAAATTCTAAACAGGGTACCGTGGAGTTACGATGCATGTTCATACGTGAAGGAACAGAAAACTGTTACCATTGAGGCAACGCATGGGAACGCCAGGAAATTAAACCTGAGATCCGTGAAATCCTGTGAGTAAATTCTCCGCATGCACTCACACAATACTTATCAACTCCTCTAGCGGAATCGGAGACACACAGCTAACGATTGACAGTCCACGTCGAAGCAGCTTGAAGTCCTTCTTTAAGAGATCAGAAAAAGCAACAGGCAACCGTGGTCAGTTGAATGCCCCAAGTTCACGATACAAACTGCTGGCTCTCTTTTAATGAAAACGTAAATGACACAGAAAAACTTATGTGGGCAGACCTAAAAAATTACTCACTCTCTACTGGAGATATATTTTCAAAACTACACGAAAATGGTGGAGACTAAAGCCTAAACAATGTGAATTAACTCATCTAGCATTCCAGTTATTTCCCTATAAATAATCTGCCGCGAGGTTGAAACAAAATTGGAAGAACTGAACTTCCTATTCGGATGGTTTACCATTGATCAATCCAGAAAACATTAGTTTTCTGACAAGAAGCCACCATGAAATTCTCTGCTCAGACATAACCAGACACTGACCGTGTTACCGATTGTCATACAGCACGTATATAAGTGATCAACCAAATGCAAGTTAACTTTGGGATCTAACTGTTTTCAACCAATCTCCTGTGAAGATTCGCTCAGGTTGAACATATATCAAAATACTTCAACAAGTACATCCTGGTCTCACACCCAATACTCAATCACAAACAATGCGCCTGAGGAGTTGACGGCGACAGTACGAAACGATGAGCGAAACAAACCTTCCCCGTGTTACACCTTGAGCCAAAAACAGGAAAAGCTAACATCTACTAATACGTCTCATCTAGGCAGTAAAGCAAAACGGGACTTTGGGGGAGAGAAAAACATGAGACCGTTGAATTCGATTTATTCACAGATGACGGTGACGCTCACCGAATGTATAAAAAAAGATTGGGCGAAATAAGTAGACTGGAGCTGACCCACAGAGGAGCAGGGGTGGGTTGGGGGGGGCAAAGAAAGAATAACGGAGGGCGCAGAAAAATAGACAAAGGTCATCGGATCAAGTACGTGCAGCTCAGTAGAGCAGAGTCAAACACTGAGTCATGCACGCATCCAAACACGCACATATAAGTACAGACGCGGAAACAAGCACATACAATGAAACACAACGATGCAGTAGAACAGGCTTAGTGTGCGATATCACACGACCGCCGATCGGAGTTTTGGAACAGGTCAAATCACTATCAATTCTTCTTAGTGCTTTAGTGATAGAGTTGGCTGTCCATTTATAATCTGTTTTATTGGCCGCAACTGTCGTAAAACATTGGCCAAGGCAGTCTTAGCGTCTTCGTTCTTGCCCACCAGTTTGCGAACACGGATTTTTCGCAGTAGTTCAGTGACTGTGATTGGTTTACGCATCAGATACTTGCGCACCGTGCTCATCAGCTCACTGTCACATGGGACATTTCCCGCACCAGATGCCGGATCCAGTCGACTCTTTTTCAAAGCTGGTGGAGCTGTGGATGCGGAACCACCCGTTGAATTGACACCAATGTCCAAAGGAGGTCTCCGCTTCAGAGTACCATCCACACTTTCGTTTGCGGCCCCAGAAGCACTGGATGTGGCAGAGGTTGTGCCATGAATCGATTCGGACAGCTTCTGAAACACTGCAGCCTTCTTCGAGTTTCGCTTGGCCTTCTCATTCGCATCCGCTTCCATATCTGAACTGGATGAGGAATAGGATGAAGATTCACCATCGATCGAGGAGGAGCTGGAGGAAGAGGAGGATACGCTGGCAGCACCATCATCATCCGTTTTCTTCTTTCTCACACGATGCAATTTTCCGGATCCATCAGGCAGATCATTCTGCGATGTACCAGGCAGGCTAACACCTCCATCTCCTCTATCGTCATCGACCGGACGGCGCTTTCGGGTACTTGTTTCACCACCATCCATTGTAGACTCATCCCCCACGTCATCGGCATCCTCTGCAGTGCGACTCTTTCCATCATCTTCTTCATCCTCTTCATCACCACCTGGAGATTGGAGATAATGTACTTTTTAAGCAAACCAGAAAACAGTGCACAGAAAAAAGACGTAAATATCACGTAACCGTAGAGTTGAACTTTATGCTCCTATGTGACAACTCAGCTCAGAATTGATGCAGTAGTAATACGTGCAGTTTTGAAGAAATAGCTCTACGAAGCATAAATTTATGATTGCATTAGGTGATCGTTTTGATAAATTTCGGAAAACAGTTCAATTTACTTCAGGTCATGCCAGCACCAACCACTTTCGTGCGGTGGTTTTGGCCGCCACCCATTCGGATAAAACAGCAGAGGGAAGACTGGAGTGTTGAAACCAGCGCCGAGGTGAAAATAGAGAATTCAGGTAAGCAAAGGCTGCGGAGAAAGTGGGTAGATGCACAAACGCTACTGCTTACGAAGCTAAGCTATGCCACTCAGTGCCGTCAAAAATCGATTACACTGACCCTGATATACCCCTCCGCGGAGTCTAACGTAAACTAAATGACCGAGTCTTCTGCTCAGTTTCCGTTAGATAAGAATTCCACGATCCCATTATTCAATCAATCAATGACGATAGCAGAATATATTTCACACATAAAGTAATACACAGTAAGAAGTAAATGCCATCAGTTTATTTTGACAAACATTAACCATCAGCATCATCAGTAGCAATAGCCACCCAATTCCGTGCGCCGGTTTTGGTTGCTGTCTTCTGCATACCCATTTGGATAAAAGAGTAGATGGAAGATTGGAACGTTAAGAGCAAAGTCAAAGAGAAAACAGCGAATTTATATAGACTGGGGCTGCGAGAATGATGAGTAGGTGCACGAGCACCTCTCATCAATATCACTGTATCCTTAACTACCGCTTAACATTACCCCGGAGTCCTCATCTAGAAAGTGTAACGCGACCTATATAACCCAGTCTCCTGGTCAATGTCTTCATACCTTTATACCAGGTCTTACTTTTACTACCGTTGGCTTTTTTCATCCACTAACTGCCCCTGTCGAAGATCGTGCACCGTGGCAATCCGCTTGATGACATGCGCAACATATGTCCCAAGGAGCTGAGTCTGT
>UZAN01042064.1:6049-29804 GCA_900618425.1 Echinostoma caproni
TATCATTTGATATAATAAAACGTGACATCTTTCTTTCTTCCGTCTCTTAAGGCAGTTTAAGTAACTTTATATCTAACTAAAGATTTCGACCTGTTTCAGAATGAATCAATTGTGTAATTGCTATGATATGTCATTGAAAGGAAAAATGTCCGTTATCCGGGATTGAGCAAGGATCAGAAAAGCGCATGTGGGGCGAGGAGTACGATTTTTTGATCCCAGTAACCTGTTATTTTTCGAAATCTCACTTTCCGAAATGGATTCCACACGTTTTCGCTAAGCCGGGCAATTTTTCCTCATAAGTCAAGTGAAGTGCACATGATACTGACACTTGGAGGCCATCATCGTACAAGTTCGAAACAGTAAATGGATAAGTTTAGGGTATCAGAAGTTGGGAACAATAATTAAAACATTCGATAGAATATTGATTGAGACGTATTACTCATGTTGAATAAAGTTGACTTTAACATGTCATTGTTAGTTCGCTTAGTTAGGAACTGATCCATTTGTATCGATTCTTGGTGTACAACAGGAACAGATAACCTAATTAAGATGCTTTTCAGTGAATTAGAAATTTGATCAAATCTCTTTCGGTTACTTGTGAATTCGACATCTGAGATGTCAAAATCATTTGCTAAGTTCAAACCGGGAAACTGCGTTCAAACGAAATAAGGGCTCAATCTAGCTGGGTTTCTTGAAAAATAGCTTAGAGAGAGATGTACAGCTGCAGTGATGAGGCTGTTTATTTGTCACCGATTAAAGGCGGTCATCCGATATAACCATGTGTCTATGGATCGTCTTAGTTGAGCCTGTGGCTCCGATCATGGGATAAATCTAGTTAAAAATGACATCATTTACATTTTTTGATCTGATATACCATAGTGTGAGCTAGGCAGCACAACTGGTACTATCATGGGCTAGAAAACAGGCGCATTTTGGTTAGTGCAATTAATTCGTCATGTACAACCAAAAACTAGCGAGAGATGCTACCATAGAATAGCAGAGCTCTCACATCGCGAACATGTAATCGATTACAAAATGAGTAGTTAACCATAAATAGGGTGTGCTCACGGTCACTAAACAAACAGTTGTGGAGGATCAGTAACAGTGATTACGGATGCGGTGGTATTTTCTCTGGAAAGTGATCAAAACGGTAAGGTACGTCTAATTATGTAACATGCATTATTAAAATGTATGAGTTTGTTTTACGCGAAATAAATCTTGGGGGTGCACAATCAAACTTCTTTTCTCACATTAAAAAATGATTAGCATTTCACCTATTGATATTGCGCAGCTGAATGCTGAGTCCTCTCATTCATCGATTGTCGCAATCACAAGTTACTCTTCTTTAGCTGTTCTACAATGCCTTTCAATGTTGGACCGATTTCATCGGGTTTTGCATATAACATTTGTGTTCAGTCATTCTGAATGAACCTATCTCTACAATGCCCAAACTTGGGGCATAATCAACGTCCCTCATTTTTGCACACACATATCTAGGTTTTCAATGGAACTGGGAACAATTCCTGATTTTCCGGGTCCGACAAGGAGCATGCCTACTCCCCATGGCACAACACACTCAAACACTTCAAAAAATGATTTTAATTATTCTCTGCAAGTTTCACAGGTTTAAGTTGATAGTATGATCTCTTTCACGATGTCTTGAGGTATATCTCCCCTAATGGCGTTTATACATTTGAAAACAAGCAAAAGCTTTATGCTGAATTTTGTTCCTTCAGTATTTGATTTATTTGTAATCCTTTGAATAACACCGAAATATTTGTATTTTTTCTTGTCCGTTCCTGAGTATTTGCTTCTCTGTGTCTGTTTCTATTCTGATTTGTATACTGAAATAATCTGAACATCCCTTCTTTCTTCTTGACTGACTGGTGGCATACTTCACCCAAAGAGATATGTATGTTAAACTCAGAGAAAGTCAGTCCACCGCAGTATCTGACTATTCCGGTTCACTATAACCTATCACAACTTTTATTCATATCTCACTATCCATATTCGTCAGTCTACGTCTTTGTTTCTGTTGCCATTTATATCCCTAATTATGGTACACCTGAATTGGAAACATAGAATACAATTACGGCACACCCGGCTGTACACCCCATTTAATGCCACACCAGTGGTGGCACTTACAAATGCCTTTAATGAGTTAAGCATAAACTGTTTCCCGTCTGGATCTTTGAATGCACAGACTAGAGACTAAACAATGAACGGATTAAATCATGTAGAGTGTAAGTATTACCCTTGGAATTACTATCCTTGATCTGTACCTACTAAAACTGCCAAACTGAAGGCAATGGAACTTTCCTTCTTTCCCATGTAGAGAGTAGCTCTGTTTTTCTCCGATTACTCATAGTGATAAGGCCGACCTTTCAGTAGTGCATACTCCCGGTACTCAGTTGTTGCTCTCCTCCTAACTTTTTTGTTCAAATTAAGGTTGATTTTTAACCGGCGAGGTGTGGTTCCCAATTCCATTATCCATTCTGAGAAAAACTTATCAATGGGGGATATAACGATGCTTGCTCCAATTTCGAAAAGAGAACGTTTTCTCCTATCTCCAAATTGATCTACTCGTATATAAAATCTAATCAGACAACGCGCTTCCACTACAAGCATGTTCCATCTGTGTACAGAAATTGCTCACAAATTTATCTTGCCTGTCTTCTGACGCGTGAAGTGCACAACCGTTTCAGCAGTTTATTGGTGTTCTTGAACAGTGACCATTTGAGTCCCCAACCATTCTTGTCAATAATGCACTAGTGGTTTCCTTTTGACCAAACGATTGTGTCTAACTTGTTCACAGTTGAAACAAAAGGTATAAAAAAACAAAGTTATGTTTGACTGCTGTTCTTTTGCCCTATGTCTGTAATGGTACGGAATAGAAGGCAGGCCTTTTGCACTAGCAAAAGCGCATCTGGTGAATTTTAGTTAACAAGTGCTACCTAAGGTAGGTGTCTGTTTAAACACTGAGTCCCGCTGGATACGACAGTTAATCTGTGTTTCCTCATGAAAATGTTGAGCAATCCTGAGCGCTTTGTGCTTTTTGCACGTGATCAGTACTGACAACCTCGTACAGAGTTAAATAGTCTTAAAACCGAAGGAATTGCGAAATGTGTTTCGGGGTGCACAAAAAGTCGAAATTTGCGGGTAAATGCGATAAAAGTATTGTCTGAATTTAGAATCATCGCACATTTTGAGAAAAAAAATAATAACGAGCATTTCGTTTGTGGTGATTCTAATACAAGCTAGTAAATCAATATTTACTTCAAAATATTTAGTCGGCGGGTGGGGGGGATAAATCGTGACAAAATAGCAGTAAAAATAATAAAGATAACAAAGTTAGGCAAAATGGATATGCAATTACTTTAATGTTTTAGGAATATATCGAAAAATCAATGCTCCATGTATTGTGTTTATTGTGAGTATTATAATGTCAATAACAGAGCACTGTCGGTATAGAATTATGTTTGCTGACGTTTCTGTTACCGTGAGTAACCTTTCTCATGGCAGGTTTGATTGACTGATTAGCTGCAGTTTGTATCCGTAAGGAATTTTGTTCTGGGAGACGAGACGCGCCAATACACAGACCTAGCCCCCCAGCCAAGGTTTCCTGTTCCATAAAACAAAGTAAGTGAAAAAAATCTCAGACAACTTAAACTTGCGCCCGTAGATACATAGATGGGTGGGGTGTGCTTTCGGTCGGGTGGTTGACTGTATATCTTGGGCTGGTGGTATGCTCAAGCTCTTCGCACAATGCTTATCAAGCGAGTGTGTGTACTTTCCATTCCAAACTGACTGTTGCATTGATCTTCCATCACGGCATGATATGTATCTGTGGTATATATTTGTGATTTGCTTAGGGTTACACATTAAGCCATGCGCTATTGCAATTCCGCAAGCGGTTTCCACAGCCAGCAGTCAGCATCCGTTTTCAGTCTTTATGTACTGAGGAGAGAGTATTTTGGGCAAATGCTTCAGTCATTATGACAAAACAAACAGCTGCCAGGTGACTGGTCCATTTGAACTCACACAGGTTACACCCCCGCTCTGGATAAAACCCACATTCAAAGTGCAGAAATTAGCAGGATCGAAAATCTCGACGCTTTATTCTAAGCTAACCCTTATTGGTGTTGTATATTGCGTTTTGCTGGCACAAGAACAAACGAAAACAAGCTAATCTGCTTAATGTGTGCGCCTATTATTGATGGACAAAAGATTGAATTACTCCATGCTCTCACTGAGTGGCCAATTCACAAGCGAAGAAATGTGGTTATAAAGAGAGTTTTCTGGTGCGCGGTTTCCCTTATATTGATTGTGAGATACCAACTCGGTACAATTTTTCGATCACCGAAATCAAAGATGTATAGTTGGAACATGAGGTACGTGAACATTTTCATAATCTACAGAGATCCCGACTCGACAATGAGTATCACAGACAGTGGTATAAATACCTGTCTGACACTGTTGGCCTTTCTTGCTACTTTAGCATTAGCTACAGAGATTCAATAAATAGCCATTCCTCATCCGTTCTGGAGAGCAACACGAGCTGTGTACCTTTCATTGTTGCATGATTAAAAACTACAAAATTGTTCGGCAAAAATAATGATTCATTAGTATACTGAATGAAACAAACCCCTCCCAGTAAGAAGTTAGAGGAGTGGGGTGGAAGAGGGCAACTAACTAAAGCGATGCTCAGAGTACTTTCTCTCAGCTTGAAATATAAATACCAACCAAAAAGTGGAAGAACATGTTGCTGGTAATTCTTCTGCGAGGTCATTCGGATAAATAAGGTCTGTACTTCGTCACCGTACTGCTAGCTTAGCGCTCTCGAATTCATTCATGTACAGGGTTTTTGTTCTCTCTCCTTCCAATCGGGAACAACGTTTACCTCCCAGATGAAACATAGTCTCTGTTGTCGTCAGCAAAAATGACTGTCATGAGCAAATTTGTCCCCGTGGTCCTGCGGCATCTTTCAGCATCATTCACAACCGCTCTCAGAGATTCCATCGACCGTGGCAGAGTCCACACACTATCGTTTACCTACGCCAACCCCACGTCTACGTGCCACGTGATTCAAAACGGCGCAAGCAAACCTACTCACCGTTCACTGTAACCATCTGAAATGATACTGTACCGCCCGAAAAATCGAGAGCATATCTCTGCTGTCCACCACTATTGATCCTCATGTACCTTCCTCATGTATTCCCAGACTTCACATCTTTCCTTTTGTAGTTGTTAAGGAGATAAATCATTCCTCGACCAAATGACAACGTCGAGATCCACTGGCAGTTTTGGAATTCTTTCATACATCAGTTGAAATGGTATCCTGGTTTGGTGCTGGTTTGTGTGGACGAACGGTACGCTAAAATTACCGAAGGTAGGGCCGACTTCCAATCCCTTCCTTTCGCTGCCAATCATTATTTGGTTATTCTGTTATTTCTTTCGGCGATGTCGTTAGTTTTTGGGTTATAGGGATGCTTAACTTCTGTAAGCATGTGCGCATTCAGCAGTCTCAAAGCACGGGCTTTGATCCGTAAGGATGGCTTGCAGTACACCTTGATTTGCCACGATATGTTCCATCACAACTTCACTTATCCTAGTGGACTTTTGATCCGCGACTCCTACAGCTTCGATCCAGCGCGTCAAGTGCTCCGTCATTACAACAATTTATTGGTGTCCTCTGGGGGACATCGGAAATGGAACCCTGAGGTTAATGGAACATAAATCACCTATCTCGGATGCTGGTATTGTTTGTTGCCCCCTGCGAACGCGGTTTACTGTCAGTTGACTCTTTCTATTAGTACTTTCCCATATCCTGTACGTAAATACATAACTGAGAACACTTTTGCGGCATGTAGTTGGTCAAAAATTTCTGCCACAGTCGGGAGTGGGACCGGTTTTTTTATGGTCACAGTGTTTGCATTGCGGAAATCCACACAGAACCGAAATTTACCATTGGGCCTTTTGACCAGTAGCACGGGTGAGTTATAGGGACTTCGAGCTTCTTTAATGATTCTCTTCTTCAACATTTGTTCAAATTACTGCTTCACTTCGTCCTCCAAGTATAGTGGAATTCGGCGTGAAAGGAAGATTCTAAATGTTTCTTCCTTTATTGTAATTTATTGCTCGATCCAGTTAAAGAACCCATACGGGCCATCATCGCCTGTAAACAAGTGGGAGTATCGTTGCACCACTAACTGAAATGACTGCGCCACATTCGTGTGTTTTGTTACGGTACTTAGGGCTGACAACTTCTTCCCCTTTGAGTGCAACAGCGGGATCATGCCGAATTTGGTAAAGAGCGGTCTGTCGTTAGCATCTACTTCGGCCCCAAACTGCGCAATATATCTCTTCCCAGTATAGTCCGATTCTCGTCTTTCGAGATGACAAACGGATGCTGGATTATGTTTCCAACATGGACTTACCGTTTTGCTACTCCGTCTACCTTCAACCGGTAACTACCAACTGGTTTCACACCTTTATTCTATATTTCCATTGACTCATTTGATTAGGGTCTCGCCAAAGATATTGCCGCACTAGGATCGATCAAGCGTAGTTCTTTATGACCCCCTCGCTCCAAATGGACCCGGACTGCGCCACGATCTACGGCTCGGACGATTGCTTCGTTTGGGGAGACGGACATATGTTGAATAGACCGTTTCTCGAGAGAACGTTTAGTGTATCCTTCTGAGTAATCCCCCTACCAAGGACCCAGCTTGCTTCATTTTAAGCTGACATCCCTGTTCTTTCAAACTCCGCAGTTTGACTTCAGTGCCTCCTCTTCTTCGGTCAGTTTTTTCGGGGCTGCCGTAACTGCCTCTGTCGGCTGTCGTTTTGGGACTTTGTGAGTCTGAAAAGCCGCAACTTCATGATCGGTTAACTACCTCACGACTTCAGCCGGCGTGAATACATCCATGGCACGACCAGCTTTAACAACTCGCGCCTTTCCCCGTAGATCGTCCGACAGACTCTCCATGAAACTCCCCAGCAATAATTCTGACTCACTATCTCACAACACACATACCTACACGTTTCCACAAACCATTGTAGAGAGTAGTATTGCTCGTTGAGCAAAATGCCATGCACGTGACCCATCGCGGCTTAATTGAGCGACAAAAACGTTTTAAATGGATCAGGTACAAAAAGCAGATGATGTTCAATAAGAAAACCGTGCTCACCAGTGAATTTTATGAATCACTTGTCGAAGAATATCTTAAGCTAAATACCCTGATTATACCCATGGTTATTATACCCAAGGTTAAGCTAGAATCAGATATCAATGATTCACGTTTTAAAGATAGTCAACTATGGAGGACAATAAAACGTTATCTGAAATAAACTTGAATATTAGTCCAAATTGAACAAAAGCGCATGCTTGGAGAACAATGTTTCTGAAAGTGCTAACACAGTCCCAGCGATGTTAATACTGTCCACCAAGTCACTCACAGTCAGCGTAACAACTTTACTGAAGTAAAGAATGGTCCTCTTGGCCTGCCCAAATGGATGAGGTGAGCACAAATGCAAGTAGTATGTTCTGCACAAGCAAAATCAAGCAATATTACTGCCTTCAATAGAGTTTATCCATCAAACCGGAACAATTCATTTAGAGTGAAATAAAATAACAAAATGGGAAGCCAGATTGGGATATTAATCAAAATTGTGCGATACAACAGTGTCAGTGAACACCTCCTGTCCATTCGTTTTCAATTCAAGCAGGAGCCGACTAGCTTTTGTTCACCCAAAAGGGGTGAATTTTCAGTAGTTGAGCTGTCTCTAGTTTATCATTTACCTTCATTCTTTGGTGATAGAACGAGAGAGAAAAGGCAAACCGTACCGTATCCATTCTGGACACGAATGGTCTCGAACAGAAAGAGCATGTACGATAGGATCTACTCCTAAATAAATGACCATGCGGTTAAACTTGGTGCCCCAAATTTCGAGGGTCACGCCCAGTGCAATAAAAATGGGAAATATTTTGTGGATCTCTAACCACATGCAAGTTGCAGACATGTGCGCAAGGATATGTATACTCGCATCAAAATGAATACTATACCAGACGATCAATCAAAGACCCAACGGCTAATTAGCCGAACTTGTCACTCACACGCCAACAGTTTTTATTCGGAGAGGACCGAGGCCATAAAACTGGTCAGTTTATTACCACGTTATCACAGAATAATCGCAAGTGCTGTAAAAGCGGAAAAACCTGCCCAACCCACTTTTGCGATTTGTATGAACGAACCTCGTTGTTTTTTGTTGCAGTACAAAGCGCAGAGGTTTGTTAGTATCCGTTTTTGTTTCATGTAATAACTCTGTCCGTGTTTTCCTCACACTGTTTTAATTTAGAGGAAAACGCTTTTAGTTAGATTACGCAATCACTTTTAATTACGAATTAAAATATTTCTGAATGTATAAAACAAATTCACTGTTCCAATATACGCAAAACGCAGTTGATTGAGTTATGGCAAACATACCGTAATTGCCTTAGAATTCGCATGCTATTGTTTAGATCCAACATACCTCTGTCTGATACAAATACTAATATATATATATGTATACATAGAAATATATATACATCAGTATTTGCAATAGAGGGGCTTTGCCTCAACCCGCTCTAACCTATTTGACGAACCGAACCATGAATTCGATCACGTCTTGTTGATGCAACACGAAGTGACATGCGGCAGGTTAAAAGTGATCATCAGAAATTTCCAACATTCTTCTTGGTTCTCCTTTATCCATTTAACCCTGTTGAACTTACCAGACATTGTTATTCTTTTCCATTTAACTTCTATGAACCAATCATATTTATTTCTATCATACACCATATACACATATCTGTAAATATATGAGGAAGGAGTTACGAAACAAACGTTTTCTCTATATTATTTGTTTGTTTTTTCGTTTCACTTCTTTTTATTGGACGTATGATACAATTTTCAAGAAGGGGAAGGCCACCAAGCAAAGGGCTGCATACAACACAGAATGGGGAAATTTAGTCGGTAGGGGGTGGCACACGTCTTTCGAGGGGATAATCTGGAGAAGTTACCACTCGGTCACTACCACCCGCATACCGCATCAAACGACGCTCAGTTTACTACTCATTTACGCATAACGGCTTACACTGTACCTAAACATCAAATGGTTCTATAGATGTGCAGATCTTGTTCAGTGTTCAATGTACTAATCATTCCACCGCTTGTTGGACAACCGGTACGGCAGAAATCATAAATCATCAATCCGCATACCATAGAACCATCAAGCCAGCATATCACTTGTGGTCATTCTGAGTTATGCTTTCGAGTGAAGTGTTAAAATCTTGTCAGTGACCATACTCTTCAGCAGATCATCTTGACAGTTGCTTTTGAATAACGAAGAGTAAAATTCACATTTGGTGCTTTCTCCCCAAAGCGATCATACATGATGCACATAAGCTCACACCATGGTTTACTAGTAAAAAGATTCTGGTCAAATGATGGTTGTTCGTGTTCTATATTCATCTAGATTAATTTTGATTTCTGTCGCTTCCTTGAGTGTGTTCATCCATAGACTGATGAAATAATTCAGTCTTCAGTTTTCAATCTCCAGAATTGAGGGCAGGGGGCACGGTGCCCGTGTAAGCCCCATCACCACTGGGTCAAAGGTCCGATCACAAGTGTTCGTTCCTCCAAAGCCCCTTCAGGTGCTCATCCAGACGCCGTTTGAAAGCGGCGTCTATCTTCTCTTCCACGACAATCGCTGGAAGGGAATTCCAGAGTGTTGTTGACCTACGCGAGGGTCGGTAGACTAACGGGAGACCAACCGACTGAAGTTTCCGCAACGTGAGAGGGTGCCCCCACGTGCGGTGCTCTGTCCGTAAAGGGAAGTAATGTTGCAGCTCTGGGCCCATATCACCTCTCAGGATCTTCTTCAGGCAGATGAGATCTCCCCTGGGGCGTCGATACGCAATTGGGAACAGACCAGTAGCCTGTAGACGACCTTCACAGCTGGTCCCGCGTAGTCCAACAACGAGTCTAGTGGCAGCACGTTGTACACGTATCCAGTTCACCGACCGTGCAGGAGTATGTCGCCGCACCACCGTACGCAAGTCTTGGTCTGATATAGGAGGCGTAAAGCAGCCTGAAAGCGTCCATCGTGAGCTGGCTGAAAGATCGCTGAATACGCCCCAGTATGCTTCATGAACTAGCACAGACCCGATTGGTGTTTTCTCGGGTCTTTAGTGATGACGTAACCATAACACCCAGGTCTCGTTCGCAAGATGTTCTGCGCAATGTGGTTCCCTGGAAGTTGTAGACTATCTCTGAGTCAGCACGCCCCAAGTGCAGGTGAGCACACTTTACTGTGTTGACCGGAAGAGTCCGGGTATCCTCTCACTGAGCCAGGTTGTTCAAATCTGCTTGAAGAAAACTTTGATCATTCGGATTCTTCATTGTACGCCAGATTTTGATGTCATCCGCATACATGAGTGATGGGCTACACAGTTGACCGGGCATGTCGTTCACATATACCACAAAGAGCAACGGACCAAGAGCCGAGCCTTGGGGTACCCACTGAGAGCGGAATACCACGCAGAGAGCGAGTTGCCTGCACGGACGCAGAATTTCCGATCAATGAGGAAGTCTCGCAGCTAATTCCGTATGACCACACTTATACCTAGGTTGGACGGCTTTCGCAGAAGGAGATCGTGCGGCACCTGGTCAGAGGCCTTGATGAAGTCTACGAAAATGATGTCCGTTTCGTGTCCTTTGGCCTGGTTCTCGGTCCAGCATTCACGCGCAAGTAGCAGGTTTGAGAGGCATGAGCGACCCGGCCGGAAACCGTGTTGTTGGTGGCACAGGTGACCGTGGCACACCAAATGCTGCCGAAGCCGTGCAGCCGCTCGGTTTCATAATATATTTGCTTCGTGGTGTCCGCAACTTTGATTAATCTGATAGCATCACAACTTAGCTTTATCTGAAACAACCCAGATCAATCATTTCTCGGGCTTAAAACATCGAAAATTAAAGTGAATATTTTGCCGTTTTTGTTTACACTCACAATGATTTGATCTTCCCCATTCTCCATGTGGTGTGGTGCATAAGTGATGGGCATATTGCGTGACCACATTTGCACCATCTGTGTGCGTGATAAATTCAGATCCCTAGTTCGGATTGTATTTTATTGTGTTGCGTCACGTTTCACAAGCACCGAAGCTTACATTCCACTAAAAAATACACGTGCCATCCGGCACACGGCACATGGAGTTCTTGGTGAATCATGCGTTCACAAATAGTGCAGAAACATTTCATAGTCCAAACGTAAGACGAGGTTCACTTGCGGTCCTTCGTTTGTTTGTGAATAGACTACTTGCTAGACAGGCACTAGGGAATCTCGGTAAATGCTTATAAGGGATACTTCTCGTGAAAACTTAAAACTTGTGTCAACTCAGTATGTATGGTGTGTGGCTAGAGTCTGCGAAGATTCTTTCTGCAAAGCTGATAACCTAATACAATTCTCAACTAACTTCTTTACAGAAATTGAAGAACAAGTCAAGCTAGGTCAAATCCAGTCAAGAAACACTTCATGCACTCGATAGGTGAAATTCTTGCAATTTACGAAGGGTTACAGTTGATAAATAAAATAAATTGCGATCAACAAAAATAGTACAAGAAACTCTATACTGTAGCAAATGACAAAAAATATAATGCGAGTCTTTCCCTGAAGTGAGTGACAATTGTCTCACAATTTACTAATAACCGAGAAAGGTAAGGAATTATACTGCTTCTATGTGTGGAAAGAGTTAATACTTAGTGCGAGTTTGGGTATTTGACACGGATTTCACGATTTCTCGGTACAAACAGTGCCCTTGATCAGGTCTTATTTTGCCAATAAAGGTATCACAAGCGTCCAAAGTTTGGAAATGAAAGAACTCAACTAAAAATCTCTATCAGCTCCACTGCAACAGTCTAATGGACCTAGAAGACAAGGTGAAGTCTTTTTCTTTCAAATCAGGGATAAACATGGGGAAGAATTATAATCAATTTGAAAGAATGCAGGTAGTCACGAATTTATGAATAAGATTACGTAAGACGGCCAGTTTCCCGAGCCTGTATGCAAAATAAACAGTTTCCGAACTTTTGTAAATCATGGATGACATGGGCAGACTAGGACAGGTAATAGGTGAGGGTAACATCAAGGTATTTAACAGAAAAAGATTTGTGGATGCTTTGATTATTAACTATAAGATCAGGGAAATTACTAAACAATGATAGATAATGGAGGCCGGTTTCAAGACTAAATGGAACGTCATGGACTTCAAGTCCAAGTGATCGGGGCATAGAATAATCGGGACGACTGTCCTGGAGAGGGTGAAAAATGTCTGAATTAGGGAAGTGGCAACCAACCACAATAACATCAACCTACATGCAAGTAATAAATTTACTGGGAATAGTTAGATCATGTATTTACGTGGAAAATAACATTATGAAAAACGCCTTCATCATTGTTAATAAAAGATGACTGGGTGCCAATAAATGAAGTAATCGATTAGAACGTTCGCGACTTCAGGTGTCATACCACAGCCAGAAAGATGTTCAACAAGCACTGTGCAGTTGAGAGAACCAGAGATGTTTGTATAATCTAGAAAAGCCAAACAAGCGGTTCCTGCAACTTTGTCTAAGACAGATGCAGTAGAATGAATAATATGGGCAATCGTGTCTAGTATGGACAGATGGGATTTATGGGCAAACTGTGAAGCATCTTGGGGGTTACATAGGGGTGGCATGCAGCAAAACATTTTCAAAAGCTTTCAGCAACACAAATGTGCAGGAAATCAGACGGTATTTTGATGATTCTTTTGTTGGGATTGGTCTGATCTGGGCTGAACTTAGACGATCGAGGATCGTTCCGGATCACAAGCACCTACTGAACAGTGCATCATTAGGTGTTGCCAGCTGATCCATGCATGCTTTAACAAATGTGGGGCTAATCGATTGTGACCGTGAGTTTTGTTGGCCTTGGGTCTTCTCAAGACTTGGAGAACCTCATCCGGAGAAACAGGGTTTATTGCATCGTGAGTTGGAAAAGGAGATCAGAGGAAGCTTGTGGCAGGTACAGAAGCGACTTAAAGATTTAGTACCTCGACGTTGGGGCAAGAACTAATAAATGAGGCACAGAGTTTTCCAAGAGTAGTCCACAATTCATGATGCTTTTATTTCACGAAACCGTCCCAAAATGCATTCCACTAGGGCTTTTTATTTCAGCTCTAATGAAAAACAGACAATTCTTCTGCATTTGTGGTTTTATCGATCATGTAACTGGCCTCTTTAGTACTACGGAATTGCCTAAGGTGGTGGCGCGGAAAACCTATCAGTTTGAAGATAGATAGTTTGAACAGGTAGACAGTAATTGTAGCAAAAACTAAGATAATTTGTAGGACGTTTGCAAAACAAAGAGAACTGGTTATTGGAAAATAAAGAAATTAAGTCTCAGAGCCTGGAAAAATTGACAAAATATTGAAAATCGGTTATCGTAGCTCGGATGAACTGTATTTCCTTTCGCCGGTGTGTAGGGGGCTGACGGTGGGAGGGAAGGAGCTTGTCNTGATTGCGGTTTCGGTCCGTTCTCAGGTCATGGTGTGACATTTACATGCTGCATCATTTGGTCCTTGAGTTGCATTGGCTTATACACGTGATTCAGTTCAATGTGCCTGTTTCTTGAATTGATTGAAGAGTGCCAAACCTCGAGAAATTCACTGTCGTGTTTTGACCGGACTTGATCGATGATTCACAAGGAATAAATGATGCAACAAAAACGGTTGTGCCTGATCTGAGAACGGACCGAAACCGCAATCAGGACAAACTCCTCCCCTCCCACTGTCACCCCCTCACACCAGTTCAACAGCGAACCGGGTCGAACACGGTGAGAACAGGGGATAAAACAGTCGGTGGAGATGAACACATATATAAACGAACGGGTACAAGCAGAACACTGCCACTTCACATGCACTGATTATGTCACCTCGGCTGTTGATGAAACGTTTGCAAACAAATTGTCTGGCTCGGCAAACAGGCGAAATGGAATCCTGGACAAATTCTTAGGGGAAGGATTTGTTTTCCTAGATTATGAGTAATGGATCGATTATGAAAGGTATGTGGTAAAGAAGAGTGCTCAGAAGTGCTAATTGAAATCTTTTTGTGTCCCTGTTAGGACTCGAACTGCGATCAGCCGGGTCGGGACTTCAAACCCTTACCTCTGAGCTACACGGTCGACGGTACTCACCTTGTGCGAATGGCTCAATCAATTGAGAGCATCAAGCTTGGATTAGCCCAATCGATTTTTCACAGGCAGCAGGCACTCTTGATGGTCTTCGGTGTGGGTTTCACTCCTTGCGAGATCGTTAATTCCCCACGAAACAATGGATTCAAATGCGATGGAAAAGTTTGTGATAACCAACAAGAGCACTGGACAGCTCTTTTAACCATATCTTCAAATACAGTCAGCGAAAGCTTAACGCATCTCAGTGAGTAGATTTTAAACTTCTTCGACACTGAAATTGATTGCCCCTACAAAACACTACCCAAACGATTGATCATGTGAGATGGCATTTAGAAGATTGAAAGAAATTAACTATGTTATATGTCACCTTGTAAAACTATTTTTGACTGATTTTTTCTGTACCAAATAGCTGGCACAGTGTCGAATGACAGACAGACCGTACGCACAGATTTCAACACTAATACTTTCATGATTCTATTTGGTCACTTTTAATGGCGTCCATTTCCAGATTGTGCTTGTGTTTGATGCGTGATTCTTATTTGACACGGAACAGTTTAAAAGAATACATCATTTGAAGCAAAGCAGTTACCGTTAAAACAATGAGGTGATTGTAAGTAAGATTAATCGGTTTTGCGTGATTCATTTTCACAAACCGATTTGGGGCTGAAAGGTAATTATCCACATGCGTATCTACATTTACTGCAGATAAATCAAGCAGTTCAATGAGAAAAAGGAAAGTGCAAAAGCAAGTTGGGAGAACACAGTGAAACTGCAACAGGTCACGAGATCACAAGTTAGAAATGCAACCCCGTAGTCCTTTTATGTATGTCAACAATCGAGGAAATCTACCTTAGTTATTTACAGATAAAAACATTGGTTAACTTTTTGTCCAAAACCTAGAACTCAACCAACTTGGTAACACGCTTCTGGCGATGACTTCTGAGATACATTGAACGGAGTGGTTGTTTTGTTACTGGGCGTCGAATGAATGAGCATAGAGTTGGTATTCGATGAACGCAAAATCATATGCATAGGTAGAATGTGGATGAATGCACACCACGAAGAACATCAGATGTGGTGTGAAAATAATATGAGAGAGTTTGGATGGTGAATGTTTTGTTTAACCCATTCTGTTTTTCGCAGGTGCTGTTGATGATGTTCGGTGTGGGTTTCACTCCTTGGGAGATCGTTAATTCTCCGCTGTTTGAATGCATTTAAAATGCACAGGAGATGTTTTTGATAACCAACAAAGAGCACTGGGCAGCTGTGTCGTCCTGTTTGGGACTCGTTGGCTCTGCGTACTTTTGTGTCCCTTTCGGGACTTGAACCGTGAACATTTGGGTCTGGACTTCAAACTCTTACTCTGAGCTACACGGTTGACAGTTATGATCTTTTGCGAATGGCTCATTCAATTTAGATGGTGAATGTTCGGATTAGACCATTCGGTTTTCACAGCCACCAGACACTCTTGATGACGTTCTGTGTGGGTTTCACCCGTTGAGAGATCGTTAATTCAGGAGGGTATTGCGGGGTAACTTTTACAGGAGAATAATGTCAGTGAATAATATGTTTAGGCAATTCATTCAATGAATTATCTCTGATGTGTAACCTTTATGGAGAAAAATCTTGAAAAATACCTTAGAAACGGACATATGTTATTATCTCGAAAGAAATTGAAAACACCCAATAAAAAGCATAATAGTTGCTCCACCATATCTCTTTGGTCTTTGCCTAAATAATGTACCAATTTTCTCAGACATACCAAAGTTGTTCCCTCCCTGGAAGTGTCCCGTTTTTCGCGTGTAATTGAAAAAAAACGACACAAAACAAGTCAACATCTTTCTACCCACCCCATCGTTTCTGTAACAATACTGGTGTCCGTTAAGTTCAAAAAGACGTATCAATTTGTTTTTCAGAATGAAATCTGTCTTTATCTGTTTTTTTTTCTATTGTTGCATTCGCCTATTTTGGGTTTTTGATCTCGCATGCAAGATCCACAGCACTGATGTTATTCTCCGTGCATTGCACACCGCACCGTAATCTTTTCCTGCTCAGCCATAGCTTCTTCGCCGTCATCATTTCTTTTATAACTGAACCCCCAAAAGCCTGTTTAGGAAAACCGTTTCCATCTAAAAGCGGAGCCATGATTGACAGGAAAAAACGTTCATTTTTCGCGAAACCCTGACATAACTGCACTCGCAAACAATGCCGCCAATGCATAGTTGTTCGCTGGACAGTCTGAGTGGCTGAGGCCAATCAAATATAAGACTTGACCAGAAAAAACACCGCAAGTTTTACGTATTTGAAGATATGCATAAAAGGTGTGCCACAGTTTTGTAGAAATGCATACTGCTTAATCCATGATGAAATAAAATAGCCTTCACTGTGTAGGTAGTCAAGACTGTCTGTTTTTTAATTTTTCTTTCTTTATTTTTACTTGACTTCATGGAATATGTAATTTGAGAAGCAATTTTTCGGCGACGAGGCTGATAATGAAATAATGGCATTTCGTGTGGTTTAAAGATACGAACAAAAAATACACGGCTCTGCGTTGGAGTTCAGCAACACAACCTCTGAGACCATAATCTGGTGACTTTATCCACTTAACCGTCATATCAGAATTCATCGGCGTTTGTGAGCTCAACTGCTCCTTTTTAAGTTGCATTAACAACTTTAAGGGATGTACTTTATCCTTGTCCATTCTGAGTTCCAACGCAAAAGGTGCTTTGGCAACGCTACCGTTGTATGGAGATGCGTGTTTTGAGTGCGTGTTCACCGGAATGAAGTCAGATATTGGGGAGTACTAGCGGTAAAGTCAGTAGGGATCGGGATAATAGTTTTGCATCGAGTAGGTAGTCCCACTTTAGGTAGTGGCTCTAGGGATGGAGTACTCATATAAGACATATTTTTATTCCTTTCTCTATCTATCCTTTCTATCTAGAAATTCAGTTTTAACAAGCAAAGGTTCATACTGCAACTGCGTTCTCCGCTTAACTTCACTTATCTCAAAGGTAAAACAATACCCGAGTTTTAACCAGTCAAAGTTGGCCTCCAAGCAATTCTTTGATCTGGAAGAGGACGGTTAGTCGAAGGGTTCAAGACGTTCTTCCTTCAGCAGGTTGAACAACAACGTTCTTGAGTAGCACTGACCACGCTATGAAAGGAAATTCTGTTTCATTGTTGCTAATTTAGGTGAATAAGACAAAAGCAGATATCGTCTAATGGAAATTGATATGGGGAGTTTTGTGCAAGTTGCACAGGCGAACCATATGTGACATATGACAGGAAGTTGTAAGTATAATCGAAATGATGACAGTTTTGTAAACAACGGTGTTGATTGTTGTTTTTTAGCTCGGGTGGTATAATTTAATGTTCAGTTGTTCACCGAGCTTGGCAATGATGATGAAACGTTTGCAATGCAATTTCCAAGCTCGGCGAACAACTGAACATCATAATCGAAAGGGTTAAAAGTAAATCAGCAAACTGGGAGTGTTGGGCGGATTAAATAGTGGATCTATTTGGGTTAGGTTATTCTCATCATTGATGCAATGTTGGCCCAGTAGATCGAAGAGAACGAGAAGAGTATCCTGTGCTCTGGCTGCTGCATGGGTTAAGACATATATGACGGATACATGAATAGTACTTATAGAACTACTTGAGGAATGTGTTACAGGACGCTTGTGTCTAGGCACATCGTAGACTGAACAATGTTCCTGCATCCACAAATACATTCTAATCACAAACACTGGCGAACAAGCTCGTTTACATTGTACCTTATTCATGCCAGTACAAGGACTTGTAACTGGTAAAGATTTACGAGGGAAAAGATAAAGTAATTAAAGTAGTCAATAATTTCTACCATAATTGGTCCCAAAATGTCGTTTGCTCGGATAATTCATGACGAGTTACTTATCGACAATCCGTCCATGAGAGTCTGAGTGTTTGCCCAAATTGCTTTTAAGCACGTTGTGAAGACGGATATTAATTGCCTCCGCTGTGGCTGGAATGCAAAACCGCACGTGTCTATACCGTCCCGTTTTGACTCTATACGACGGTCTGAAGTCATGTTTACGCTGTGATTGGTGTTGGCGAGGTACTACAGGAACACACTTGACTTAATTACTCCGCTAACCATCCACCTGGGGTGATGGCCATGAATGCTCTCAGACAGACGTCTGGTGGTTTAAATATGTGTTACGCATGCCACCAGATAGGTTACCACGGCGAGTGATGTTCACCGAGGCAGGTAGTGATTGCAAAAAGCCAAGGGTGGTAAAACTAAGATCTGGCACGAGAGTGTAAAAATCCTGACCAGGGGACTGGGTCACTTAGGTCCTGTTAGGCTCCCTGAATGGGGACATCGGAATGATCGTAACCGATGGTTAGGGACTGAGTGGTGTGGCTGGGTATCGTAAGCAGTGGCGTTCGTGCATCTTCTCAATTTCTTTGCAACCTTGAACCACTAAAATTATCCATTTTCTGTGCGACTCTACATTCAACTTCCCTGTCTTCTCCTTTTCTTCATCGAAATGGACAGCCAAACGACAGCAACCAAAACCGGTGCACAAAAGTGTATGATTGATGGTTGCACAAACTAAGATACAAATAGCAGCAATTATGATGAAAATTGCAGAATACTTCAATTACTTTCCCTTTCCTTCGTCAATCGCTGTCTGTTACTATACCTTTTCAACTTCAAATGAATCTGTCGTATTTTTCACGGAATCCGTTGTAACTATAAGTGAATCCAACCAATCGCACTCTACAGTAACCCCACAAAGTGATTGGTGCTTCCGCCCTCACATGTCACAGGCTGGGCTGGGTCTATCAAAACTCCATCCAGTCGGAGTGAACATAGACAAGTAAAAATACTTTTGAGTGAGCTATCGAGCGAAGATGAAAGTTTCCATTGATGCATCATTCGGAATGCTCAGACATGGATGTTAGAATGAATCATTGCTTGGCTGGATTCAGTCTAGGCCCTCTATAGCCTAATGAGTAAAGTCCATGGAGGCCGAGGTTCCTTCGAATAACACCGCTTCTTTAGAAACAAATGTAATTACCCACATATCTCCGGCAGTAAAAGGTACACTTGATCAGATGCTTAACAGTGTTGCGACAGCACTGTGATAGAAGAAACAATATTTCCGCAGAATAACAAGGTTACATGTGAATTCATTCACCACCTAACAGAAATTCCTTTATTTGCAGAATTTCTCATCATCGTTGCATGTGTATATAGCCTGGTTGTGCGATCCTTATAGTTCAGTTGATGAGACATGTGTCAATAGAAGTAACTCACTGTGATTCATGATACTAAAAAATCTTTTCTGAAGCAAAGGAAAGTTAATAACAATTTGGAGGAGCTTGTTTCATCTTCAGGCATTAGGAACAACGTGCATGTCTGTACACCATATACGTTAAAACTTGCGTTTGCTAGTTAACTGTAGTTAATTAATTTGGTTCGAAATCTGATGAGAACACACGGTGTAAAGCAAACCTTGGAGAGCGCTGAGGGGGTTGGAACACAAGGACTGCAGCTGTGAGGTGCCGTCAATCCTAGAGTGGGAAGAGCCGTCTCCGTTTCTGATGCATCGTTGCGCGGTGTCTGTTTTCATATATCCAGTGCCAAATCAAGCCGTTTTATGGTCGCTGGTTTTCTGGGACAACCGCCAGTAGTTCCACCTAAGTAGCTAGAGGCATAGACAAATTAGATGAATGGAATGTGGAAGTGCAGTCTATCTTTGAGATTGGCCTGCTCGTGAGCGTCCCCTTTGGCAGCCACCGACCACCGTAGACTACCCAAAATAATGTCATTTCACTCCTTTATGAGGAATTTTTCTGTTCACAGATAATCGTTTCACTATACTCGTACTAAACGTTCATTCTATACTGGCACTGAAACTTGGAAAGGAATAACGTCAGATAATGGTACTCGTTAATCGCCTTAATCGAGAGATTCTCAAAATTAACTGGTTGACAAGTTTCCGACAGTTGAGAGATCGCAAAATGGAAAAAGCATCTTTCCAATAACTTCTATGACTATGGTTATACGTGAATGTAGGCGATACAACATACATGCATGCAGTTTGTTATCTCTTTGTGCGCATGCGACTTTGATGGCTAGATACGGCGGATAGATTGAGCGTTAGTTGCAAGCTTAGCTACATGGTGAGTGAAATAAAATTGGGATGCAACGCACAAGGCGTAGGATACGTTGAAGGTAAGATATCTGCGGTTCGGATTCATGGTTGGGGGAACTTCTTTCACATTCATGGCAATAAATTTACTCCGCGGTCATGGCCGTTAAACTGTTTTGATAAATCGCTTTAAAGGAATAAATTTCAAAAAGCTACTATATCTGGGCATGCAATGATGACCTGTGTAGCTCTGTGACCGAACGAGCTGCATAAAATGAAATTTGTTTACCCAAGTAAAAATCTTTTTGGCAGTTGAAAGGCAAAACTCATACAAAGTCCAATTCCGTGATCCAGCAGGTTAATGGTTCGAATTAAGTTTGCATCTTAGCCGGTAAAAAGTGATGGAGTAGTAATGGATTAAGGTAGATGGGCCTCTACTTTGCTTTACCTCCTGCCTTGAGATAAGATTACTTTCATAACGCAGGACGTTGTTTAAGAACCCGTAAACACTTTCTTGCTTGGCGTTTGAATCCTTCAGAAGCACATGTCAATGGAGTTTGGAACCACACAAACATAAATCCCTACGGTATGGGTCATTCTTTTATCACTGCATTCCCTTTTAAAACGAAGGGAAGTAAGTCGTAATTGCCATTTTAATTTTAGCCTTTTCATTTATTCTCAACTTTCTATCTTTGTCACACCTTCCTTATATAAGTATCTTTTTATTCTTCAAAGATCGCCGCCAGATGGTGCTGCATTTAAAGCAGAATAACTTGTAAAGCGCAAGATATGGCCACCTCAAGGAATTGTTAAATATTTTTTCGCCCGATGCACAACACTTGAGATCACCGAAAAACGGTCGTAGAACCACCTGCAACAAAACAAGGTCGGAATATCCCCACTGAATCGCATTGGTTTAATCTGTGGACAGATTAATTCAGTGAAGAGTTCGGTTGGCCTGATATTCCCGCGGTTTTTGCGGTAGTGATAACTATGCTTCGTAGATGGTAACATGTCAGACCTTATAGATGTAGAGTTACGATCAAGCACTCACTCACAGCAGAAAAAAGGTTTCTGATCCTCAAAGAATTTTTCGCACTGTTTTGAGGACTGGCACGATTTTCTCAGTCAATCCACTATGAGTTTACTATTTGATCAAAGAGCTTTTCCTGTCCTCCTGGGGGCAGGGGTGGCTCAATAGTCCTTATGCTTTTTAAGAGGGCATTGTGCAATGACCGCAGGATAAATTAGTTTAGCTGAACAAACAACTGGCGACCTCTGTGATACTTTTTCGCCTAGCACACTTAAGATAGACGAGTATTCGCAAAAGGCAAGTAGGATTCCAACCAGTTTGCTGCCGTACAGTTCAATTCTTCGCGCTGCAGCAAGTGATCGAGATATGCCATACTCACTGCCGGCCAATGATTTCAGTGTTCTTTCGCCGTAAATGAGCATTCAATTCAGTTAACCGTGAAACACTAATGATTTAAATTCTTCGCAAAAGAAAACCCTAGAGGTTGTCCTTCCTCTTTGTGTATATAGCACTGTAATTCGTAGCGTTGTGAATGTAAACAAATTAAACATCAATCCCGTTGACATACCATCCTGCTCGCAAACTACCGCACTTTTAGAAATAGCATCAACTGCACCTACTGATATTCCCGTTAATCACAATTTTCTACAAATGTTCCATATATTCTATGACTATTACAGATTACCCAGGTGTGTCACAGAATTCATCACAAGCCCCATTCAATTTGGTGCTAACACGGGTTAAATTGTAGACCACGTTCATATTTACACTACTCATGAGTAACNATGAGTAACTTTTCTGTTCGCTCAATTCGTAATGAATGGAAAAAATTGAGTTGCTCTTGTTTTTGTTCACAAATTTTACTTTCAGATTTCTGTAAAAACCGTGTATTGTTTTAAGCTTCAACTAAATGTTTTTTAATATTAACAGTTTCTCAACGGAACCATTATTGCAAATCTTCGTAAAAAGGTTGTAATCGGGCTTCCGCAAATTTCGCAGAATATTTTAGGTAAAGTAAATCATCTTTGTGTTACAAGTGAGCGAAGGAAACATTGCAACACTAAACAAAATCCGGATCAAATTATTTTTCGAAAATTGAAGCTTAGAAAGAAATTTCGCTTTACCGGTCAGTATCATGATGAAACTAGAAGCTATCGATATGGTTTAAGGTGGTAGGTGGTACTGGTGGATGAGAACGGTAAACACAGATAGATCCGCTAATTTGCTAACTTCAAGTGGGTATTAGGAAAGTCGTATAAAAGTTCCAGGTTCTCAAGAGAAATTAGAAATTATGACCGATCAATGCAAGGCCATTACATGGCTATTCGCCTGCTCAATCCATCCCCATCCATTCTGAAAAGCGTTTCGTTCAGTCACTTCGCCTATCCCGGCCTCAACTTGGCACAGCCGACGGAAACGACGGTGACCTTTGTCACAACCCGTGGGTGCAGACCAGAAATGGAACACCTTACTCTATCCAGCGACTGTGAACATTTCTAAACCACATAACAACAGCAAAATAACTCTACCCTTTCATTTCCAAACCACATATCACAAGATCACAATGAACCAATCATATTCATCACACCAGACCCTCACACTGCTATGATAATTTTAAACCCTATATATGACTGTATTGGTCCGAGGAGGAACTTATCCAAAACAAGCTATGTTCGCTACAAAGCTTTTCTAATATCACGAAGGAAATATCTAATGAATCACTGTCATGAGTTTCAAAAAGACGCTGTGATAAAATAACGAGTCTGAGAGATTTGAGTGACACTGCTGTGTACCATTTTCCTAATTTAATCNTAATCACCAATATAGCTGTGATAAGTAGTCGTTTTATCATTCGGCTGGAGAAAAAAGATGGCCGAAGGATCGCTTCCTGTCGAGAGAGGGAGGGAGATGGAGTTGAGCTAATAGGTGGGAAATACTGGTGGAGGAGTTCAGTGCACAGTTTTGTTCCTGACAGTTAGCCATTATCTATGGTTATCGAGTTCAGGACAAAGCTTGCTGCATATACGCGTTTTAACGCGTCGATGAGCCATTCGCAATATGTGTCCATCCTCCTACCAAAGTAGGCCCTGAGTCGAAAATAACACCTGTCTCTACAGTTCAGGTTTCCATTGCTTTTGTAAACTGGATTTACCGAGTACTTTGCTTGAGGAATACATTAAAATGCCGGGGTCGCGATCATTTATTGCCTAAACTCCAGCAGGTAACAAGCAATTGATGACACAGGTGTGCGGCTTTGGGGTGACAGTTGATCTTGACTGTTAGAGTGAAATTCGTCCACCACTTTATTGACTCA